>JAFBJQ010000174.1:270531-288798 GCA_016785345.1 Trinectes maculatus
GTCATAGTGCCCTCTGGTGGTAGCTGTAAGCAGCTGCACCGTTAGGTACATGTATTTACATTACAGAAACATCACAAAAGCATACACACACACACACACAATACACCTCTTCAGCACAATACATCTTGACGACTGGACGATGGACGCTGGATTGTTAACTGTAGTGTTTTGTGATGTTAGTGTTGCTTTCTGTACTGTACATGTGGCATCCATTGCACTTCTGTCCATCCCAGGGGGAGGGATCCCTCACATGTGGCTCTCCTGGAGGTTTCTGCGTTTTTTCCCCTCTTTAAAAGGGGTTTTTTGGCAGTTTTTCCTCACGCTTGTTGAGTGTGTAGGTCAGAGGATGTCACACCCTGTACATAGTGTTAAAGCCCTGCGAGGCAACCTGAATTCTTATATCAATATACTCTTGTATAATATCTATTAAAATGATTGTTTTTCTTGAATTTGGTTTTCATGGTGTTTTATTTCATCACCTCTGTTTAAAAGCTGAATTAGATGTCAGTTATGCTCTGTAACTCATTTAGGACATGAAGAACTTTAAAACTGTGGAACCAGAAGTCCTTGTGTTGGTTCTGATTTTTTTGTATCTATGTGTAAGCTCACAGTGGAAAGTACCAAAAAAACCCAATATGGCCATGGAAGGCCCTTAGCCTTCTCTAAGGAGAAGCTCTTTATCTCCTACACGCAGCACATCCTATGACACATCTTGTTCCCCATTTTAATGAAAACATCTAAATTACAGGTGTTCTTCCACAGATAGAGATTATACACACACCTTCATTTTAAACAAAAGGATTAAAGACTTCAATGATGTTTCCTTCTCTTAGGACCTAAGCCTCTGGGAGGAATCAGGATGTAGAGAACAGACAGGCAACTTTTTTGTTTTAACATGTTGTGTTGTTTTTTTTAAAATCTGGTTTTGACAAAAAACAGCTTTTTATTAGTTTATTTTGCATGTAAAATATTGTAAGTTCTTTTCCTTGAGGCTTTTTATGACGTCATAGTGTAACTGCCTCAGGGACCAACACACACACACACACATTTAGTGCATCAGAGACGAGAAGACCAGTTTCCAAACTGAGATGGATCCTCGTGTGGTGAAGTTGATATTATGTGAGTATGTTGTTTTCTTTTATTGATGCCAGTCTGAATGTTTGACAGGTGAAATATTTTATAAATTATAGTCTTTACTGTTGGACTTAATCTTCAGTGTCAGTGAAGACACTTTGTATGAAATTCCAGGATGATGATGGGTCCATCTAAAAATGTGACTGAATAAAAATAACTTAAACCTGAGTTTCCGCTCCGAGTAAGTTTTTTTTTTCTTTTTCCGTTGTGTTTCCAGTGGTTGCTGTTGTGTACCAGAGTCAGGCTGCTGCTGTCAGCCCACAGCAACAACTGGCTGAGTGTCTGGTGGACGCAGACTATGATGAGCTGCTTCAGACGGTGCAGATCGGCCTCCCCCACATCCACACACCACATCATGTTGTCATTGTCGGCGCCGGCATCGCTGGACAGACGGCTGCAAAGTTACTGCAAGACGCAGGACACCAGGTGCCTGCACGACGCTGTAGAAATGAACGAGTCGACCACTGAGGAGCAGAGACGCACTGAAACAATCGCAGACTGCAGCTGCAATAAAATCGTTCATTTCTTTTCAAATCACCAACCTGGAACCCAGAAAATGATCAATATTCACTGATGTGGAAGATTGCAAACAAATGTGTTGAACCCAGAAAAATGTTTTTGCTTTTACAGTAATAATGTCTCCACTATTTCATTTTTATACAGAACCACTCATGAGTTAATTAAAGATGAAACCGTTTCTCTTTGAACAAGGTAACTATATTAGAGGCCAGTGGACGCGTGGAGGGACGAATCCAGACCTACAGGAACCAGGAAGAGGGCTGGTACGCCGAGCTGGGTCCAATGAGGATCCCAGGGTTTCAGAAGTGAGTCAAAGCTACATTTGTTGAATTTTAAAAGCTCTTTAAAAGTGAAGGCAGGGTTCACTTTGCTGGTGAACACACTGGTGCACCTCACGCCTGGATGGACACATCAGTGAAAACTGCAGTCAGAGCAGCAACAAACATCAACCAAGCTGTGCTCATTGAATTAGCTGCAACCCAAAGCCAAGAGGAGCTCTAGACCTTTAAAGGTTGCTCTGTCTGGCTGTGGAGGAGGGATTTTACAGAATCTAATCTGATTACTTTCCATATCTCTTTGAAAGTGATATGAGGCAACTGTCCAGCTTTCCCTCTCTCTGTCACACCCTAAATAAAAACTCTACTTTGCAGACATCTACTGTATCTTTATTTCACTTTTTGTATACAATGACGTCACATCTAACATCACTACTTAGTTTGAGTATTTTATGTGGTTTTGTGTTGTTCTGTTTAAGAGTAACTTGAGCAGTTTGTCTTTTCCCTTTAGTTTTGTGATGTTATGATGGTTAAATAATTAATATTTATTTTCTGCCTTTTGTGTTGACTGATGTTTTGTTAATTTTGATGTCAAACTTTCCGTCTCAACAAATGTGTTGTTTCCTGTTGTCTCGTATTGAAGTGACAATCTGATCGGTGGAGGATCCACACTCTATGTGTGGACCAAGTTGTATTTTTAACCAGTTTGGACAAAACCAGCTTTTTATTTGTCTAATAACCATTTAGTTTGCAAGTAAAATAATGTAAATGCTTTTCCTTGAGGCTTTTATGAAGTTTTTTTTATGACTCCACAAGTGATTCCTTCCGGCTGGTCTGCTAGCAGGCTGCAAACTGTGGAACGAATTTCCTGAATGGAGATGTGTCTCGATGAGACACAGAGATGAGACACGCCTCCGTTCAGGAAATCCATTCCGCAGTTTAGAGCCAGGCAGGTAAGGGGTTAGCGTTTAGCAGCACAGAGCTTGCGAACTTTTCCACACATGTCTCAACGCCGCAGAGGAAGACCGCAACTTGGAATGTAGAGAGGAGTTTATTACATCCTCATTTAAAAGTGAAAAAATGAAAAAATGTGGATCGGTGCATCTCTAGTCATAGTGTAACTGCCTCAGGGATAAACACACACACACACGCACACACACACACACACACACACACATTTAGGGCGTCAGAGACGAGAAGACCAGTTTCCAAACTGAGATGGATCCTCGTGTGGTGAAGTTGATATTATGTGAGTACGTTGTTTTCTTTTATTGATGCCAGTCTGAATGTTTGTCAGGTGAAATATTTTATAAACTATAGTCTTTGCTGTTGGACATACATTACATTACATTACATTTATAAGTCATTTATCAGACGCTTTTATCCAAAGCGATTTACAATAAATGCATTCAACATTGACATAAACCCAAAAACTGCAGGAAGTAAACGAGTACATCAATATTTATCAGAAAGCGGCAGAAATCAGGTGCTGTCAGTCTGAACAGGTGAGTTTTCACACAGGGAGCCCGTTTCAGTGAAGACACTTTGTATGAAAATCCAGGAAGTCCATCTAAAAATGTGACTGAATAAAAATAACATAAACCTAAGTTTCCGCTCCGAGTAAGTTTTTTTTCTTTTTCTGTTGTGTTTCCAGTGGTTGCTGTTGTGTACCAGCGTCAGGCTGCTGCTGTCAGCCCACAGCAACAACTGGCTGAGTGTCTGGTGGACACAGACTATGATGAGCTGCTTCAGACGGTGCAGATCGGCCTCCCCCACATCCACACACCACATCATGTTGTCATTGTCGGCGCCGGCATCGCTGGACTGACGGCTGCAAAGTTACTGCAAGACGCAGGACACCAGGTGCCTGCACGACGCTGTAGAAATGAACGAGTCGACCACTGAGGAGCAGAGACGCACTGAAACAATCGCAGACTGCAGCTGCAATAAAATCGTTTATTTCTTTTCAAATCACCAACATGGAACCCAGAAAATGATCAATATTCACTGATGTGGAAGATTGCAAACAAATGTGTTGAACCCAGAAAAATGTTTTTGCTTTTACAGTGATAATGTCTCCACTATTTCATTTTTATACAGAACCACTCATGAGTTAATTAAAGATGAAACCGTTTCTCTTTGAACAAGGTAACTATATTAGAGGCCAGTGGACGCGTGGGGGGACGAATCCAGACCTACAGGAACCAGGAAGAGGGCTGGTACGCCGAGCTGGGTCCAATGAGGATCCCAGGGTTTCAGAAGTGAGTCAAAGCTACATTTGTTGAATTTGAACTCAGGGCGTCTGCTCTGTAACGGTTCCAGGTAATTAGCATGAGCCGCCACTAGCATTTATTATGGAGCCTTAATAGTCATCAATGGAAAAATCCAGAACTTTGTGACAGGTTGTGTTTTGACAGTGCTACAACACTTAGCTCTTGGTAGCAGAGGCTAGATTTGATCATGTGATGTGTGGAAGGTTTTGTTTGAGTTTCATCACTTAACTCAAAGTCTGAATTGACATCGACGCCACTGTCTTCTCCAGTCCAAACTCACAGTCCTGTGTCTCAACAGAATCATCATGTGGTTTGCTAAAGAACTGGGAGTCAAGCTAAATAAATTTGTCATGTCAGACCCCAACACGTTTTACCTGGTCAACGGGCAGCGAGTCCGGAAAGCTGACGCGGATGCGGACCCCAGCATCCTGAACTATGACCTGCCGGAGTCTGAGTTTGGGAACTCGGCGGAGACTCTGTTCCGGCGAGCTCTGCAGCCGGTATGTCACAGACGGTTAAGGATGAAGAAGCAAAGCTTCACACAGTTTGTGACTTGTCACACAGAGCAGAATGTTTCCTTCTCTTCACTGCAGGTGGAAGATTATGTGAAGAAGATGGGCTGCAGTGAAGCAATGAAAAAATATGACCTTTATTCTTTGAAGGTAAAACCCAACCGGATACTGTGGAAGGATGTAAAGCCACATATCTGCCTAGCATCTGTTTGAATGTTTGACGACCCAATCATGAAAAACATTTTACACAACGGTTTCATTTTAATAGATTCTTAGCCTGTTTCTTACGACTGCCCCCACCTCCCACCCCCACCCCCACCCCAACCCCCACCATCCACTCCAGGGATATCTGAGAGGAGAAGGAGGCCTGAGTTCAGAGGCAGTGAGGATGATCGGTGAACTCCATAACACACAAACCCTAATGCACATGGCGCTGACTGAGATGATCTTTGACCACTTTTACCTTAATGACAGCCGCACGTAAGGACTCAGATACCACCAGTGAACGCAATGTTACTTTTCCATCATGTTCAAATGTATGATTGTGGCTTAACCAAGACATCATACGTCTTTATTTAGCTTATTGGGGTAAATATCTAGGTTTTTAAGTGATTCTTTGTTGGTAATGAAGAGATCGGTCAATTAGATGATCGGTGAATCTCAATCAATCAATCAATCAAATTTTATTTGTATAGCCCATATTCGCAAATTGCAGTTTGCCTCATAGGGCTTTTACTAAGTGTCCAGGGTGCAACATCCTCTGACCTACACCCTCAGCAAGGGTGAGGAAAACTGACTGCCAAAAAAACCCTTTTAACAGGGGGAAAAACACAGAAACCTCCAGGAGAGACTCATATGAGGACCCCCACTCCCTGTGATAGACAGAAGTGCAATGGATGCCACGTATACACAACACATCAGGGAGGTGAAAAAAAAGGCAGTCCTTGAAGTTTGTTTTATGTGAGAATTTATCAAGTGATAAATCAGAATCAAAGATAACTCCCAGATTCCTGGCAGATTCACTGGGAGCAATGACGATGCCATCTAGAGTGGCTGTATCAGTAGATAACGACTCTCTAAGGTGTCTGTAACTTCAGTTTTGTCTGCATTTTATATGCAGATATCATAGAACATTATTGGCTCATCCAGGATTTAATGTCTTTGAGACATGGTTGGAGTTTAAGTAGTTGATTAGTTTTATATGGTTTCATTGAAATATACAACCGACTATCGTCTGCAAAAAAAATTTACAGTTGAGGAAATTTACAGTTGACCTGTGTGCGTTGTGACAACTTATCATTAATTTGTACAAATTGATGTCTGTTCGATAAATAAGAATTAAATCAGTTTAGGGTAATTCCTTTTTTTGCCAATTAAGTGTTCAAGCCTCTGAAGAAGGATGTGGTGGTCAATTGAATCAAAAACTGCACTGAGATCTAGGAGAACCAGGACAGAGATAAATCCTTTATCTGAAGCCATGAGTTGGTCGTTTGAAACTTTTGACGAACCTGTCTCAGTGCTATGATGAACTCTGAACCCTGAAGTCCCCATATGAACTGGGAAGAAAATCTAACCTTGACTCGTACCATGACAGCAGCTCAGAGCAAATGCCAGGACAGGCTGTCTTCAATAAACAGCTCAGAAAAATCTTGAATATTCAACTATAATAAAACACACTACAAATGTATTTCTCTCTTTCTTGAAGGTACTATGAGGTCACTGGTGGAATGGACCATCTCCCTTTAGCTTTTCTTAATGTCCTTAATGCCACTATCCTCCTGAACTCTGAGGTCAAACGTATCAGCCAGTCAGAAACCGGTGTCATCGTATCGTACCAGACAGGTCAACAGTCTCCTTTGATGGACCTTGCTGCAGATGTCGTCCTGGTAACAACCACAGCCAAGGCAGCCCTTTACATGGACTTCCGTCCACCGCTCTCCATTAAAAAGATGGAGGCCCTCAGAGTGGTCCACTATGACCATGTCACTAAAATCATCCTCACCTTCAGTGAGAGGTTCTGGGAGAGAAATGGCATCAAAGGAGGATCAAGCGTCACTGACAGGCCCACTTGTTGTATCTACTACCCCAGTCACAGTTTCCCACAAAATAAGACCATTGGTGTCCTCGTGGCTTCCTACAGTTTGTCAGATGACGCACTTCTCCTCCTAGGAAGAAGTGATGAAGAACTGAAAGAGATGGTTCTAAAAGATTTGGCAGAGATCCATGGCGAGAACATCAGTTCTCTCTGCACAGGCGTGGTTGTAAAGAAGTGGACCTTGGATCCTTACGCCCTGGGCGCCTTTGCTCTCTTCACACCCAACCAATATTCAGACTACGCCAAGGAGCTCTTTAAAAGTGAAGGCAGGGTTCACTTTGCTGGTGAACACACTGGTGCACCTCACGCCTGGATGGACACATCAGTGAAAACTGCAGTCAGAGCAGCAACAAACATCAACCAAGCTGTGCTCAATGAATTAGCTGCAACCCAAATCCAAGACGAGCTCTAGACCTTTAAAGGTTGCTCTGTCTGGCTATGGAGGAGGGATTTTACAGAATCTAATCTGATTATTTTCCATATCTCTTTGAAAGTGATATGAGACAACTGTCCAGCTTTCCCTCTCTCTGTCACACCCTGAATAAAAACTCTACTTTGCAGACATCTACTGTATCTTTATTTCACTTTTTGTATACAATGACGTCACATCTAACCTCACCCCTTAGTTTGAGTATTTTATGTGGTTTAGTGTTGTTCTGTTTAAGAGTAACCTGAGCAGTTTGTCTTTTCCCTTTAGTCTCGTGATGTTATGATGGTTAAATTCTGTCACAGTGCCCTCTGGTGGTAGCTGTAAGCAGCTGCACTGTTAGATACATGTATTTACATTGCAGAAACATTACAAACGGGAACACAAACAATACATCTCGATGACTGGATGATGGACTCTGGATCTTTAACTGTGGTGTTTTGTTATGTAAATGTTACAGGTTATGTATGAACGACGTTCTGTTGTCTGAAGGAGCAACATTCAAAACCACAACCAGAGGTGTCAAAGTGTAGTGTAGTGAACAGATTCACCAGCAGGGGGAGATGAACATTATTTCAACGAATAACACACACATTCGTGTGTGTGTGTGTGTGAGAGAGAGAGAGAGAGAGAACTCTCATTCATTGATAAAGCACAGCCTGTTGTCTTTGCTTCTCCTTATATGGCAACATACCTCAAAAGTGTGTGTGTGTGTGTGTGTGGACACTGATTTAGCGCAGACTGGGCCATCCATTCTACACACACACACACACACACACACACATGCATACGTCACAACACTTTCTCTTCAACCTGCCACTGTCCTGGAGAATGTCATGCACTCACACTGAAGAACCCCCCAACTTTTCTCTCCTCATTACTGTTCCCCCTTTCAGTTTCTTGCCCCTGAAATCCTTCCTTCCTTCCTTCCTTCCTCCCTTCCTCCCTTCCTTCCTTCCACCTCTGTACCCATTCATTCTTCATGAAGATGCAGTCATTGAATCAGTTGTCGCCTGGATACTGACCCACACACACACTGTGCAGACCACAGCATCAGTGATGACGAGGCAGCAGGTGTGTGTGTTATGATGGATTATGTCCACACACACAGAACATTAAAAACAGAGAATAAAAAAAGTGCAACAGTTCAGACCACAGTATTACAGATCAGTAATAATGTGATTGAATAATATTTTGATTGTTAATAATTTGATTTCTTAAATAATAATTTGATCAATAATATTTTGATTGAGTGAGTAATAATGTGATTGGATAATAATTTGATTGCATAATACTTTGATTGGATAATAATTTGAATGAATAATAATATGATTGAATAATAATTTGATTGATTGAATAATAATTTGAATGAATAATAATTTGATTGATTGAATAATAATCTGAATGAATAATAATATGATTGAATAATAACTTGAGTTGAAACAGTCTCTTCCTTCACCTGTGAAAAAACCCAGTGCTGCTTCTCCATGTTTGAGTTTGGACTCAGATGTGGAGGCACAGAAAACAGAACCTGTCCACAGTCCTGGTTTATGTGGTGAGTCACAGCAGCAGATCAGATTCTGGGTTCTGGTCCTGGACCCGTTCAGAGTTTGATGAATAGATAAACAGAGCAGTAGAGATAGAGGAGTGGAGGAGGAGTGTGCGTCTGGAGCGCGGAGGAGGCGCAGTGCGGGGAGGGACGCGGTCTCCAGCCGGTATCTGGCTCCGGGACCCAGGACCAGGTTGGACCAGGAGGATCAGGTCGGACCAAGAGGATCAGGTCGGACCAAGAAAATCCGGTTGGACCAGGAGGACCAGGAGGACCAGGTTGGACCAGGTTGGACCAGGAGGATCAGGTTGGACCAAGAGGATCAGGTTGGACCAGGTTGGACCAGGAGGACCAGGTTGGATCAGGAGGACCAGGTCGGACCAGGAGGACCAGGTTGGACCAGGAGGACCAGCGCAGCGCTCTGTGAGATGCAGATGTTTTGATGTGTCTGATGTGATTTCCATCACCTGTGGCTCAGAGACAGAAGACAACACCTCCTCCTCCTCTTCCTCCTCCTCTTCTCTCTCCTCTCCATCATCCAGCAGCAGCGGGATGAGCCGCGCGGAGCAGCGCGAGCCGCCGCGTCTCGGTCCGGGCGGCGCGAGGAGGACGAGCTGATCCCGCGGACCGCGAGGAGGAGGAGGAGACAGGAGGGAGGCGGAGGAGGAGGAAATCCCGCGAGAAAAGAGGAGTCAGACAGACGGACACATCCACGCAGAGACAGAGAGGAGCGAGTCAAGACTCCGCCGCACGTGCGGGGCGCGAGACCCGGGGACAAGGGACTAACCGGAACCAGAACCGGTACCTGAAGGAGACACGCTGTTTATTTCATCTTCACACAGACGGAGAGAGACGTCTCCGACTGCAGGTAAGACACAACCCCGTCTCTCTGTCTGTCTCCCTGTCCATCTGTCTCTCTCTGTCCCCCTATCCCTCTGTCTCTCTGTTCATCTGTCTCCCTGTCTCTCTCTGTACCCCTATCCCTCTGTCTCTCTGCCTGTCTGTCTCCCTGTGAAGACGCAGTACCTCGTGAACCGCTGATCGGTCCCGGGCTGCAGTGACCCTGTCACGTCACTGTCCCCGGTACCGGACCCTGTGATCCGGTTCATGACGTGTGCCGGTGATGATCCAGAACCTGGAGTGACACCCGGGTCCAGAGACTCGCTGTGTGTGTGTGTGTGTGTGTGTGTGTGTCCGCGCAGCTCTGTTTGGAATTTGCGGTTGTGTTGTGACGCTGCTGTTTGTTGCTGTGTGTAGTTGTGTTGTTCAAACTGCTGCGGGTTGTGTTTGCGCTGTTGCGCGGGGGAGGGGGGGGGCTGGTGGGTGTTACACGGATCTTGACTCTATTGACGAATGCTGGAAAGAAAGAGTGTGTGTGTGTGTGTGTGTGTGTGTGTGTGTGTGTGTGTGTGTGTGTGTGTGTGGAGAGAGGAGTGCTGCAGAGTTTGTGGGTCCTTGTGCGTAATGTGTGCGCATGAGATGGATGTTGTTCTGGGGTTTTTTTTGCGCGTGTATATAGACGTGTGTGTGTGCGCGTGTGCGTGCGTGCTTGAGCGCGTACACGAGAATCAGAGAAAAGAGAGCTATGTAAGGAGCTGCGGAATGCGCGCGTGTGTGTGTGTCTGTCCCATCTTGGGTTTATGTGCGCGTGCACATTGGCGCATGCTCGTCGACCCAAAGGGTTTTCCTTGTATTTGAAACCAGTGTTTCCCCTTTACAGACAGACACACACACACACACACACACACAATAGTGTGAGAGTAAATGAGTCAGGACAGTGGATCAGTTATTGATCAGTCATGTAGATGATCAGTGATTTTGTGTTGATTTGTTGTGAATGTTTTCCTGTGTGATCAGTGTCTGGGACTTGTTGTTGGATTGTTGTGGGTCAGTAGTGGGACACACAGGCTCCTGTCTGATGAACCAAACACAACAACTTCACTGACACAGTGAGTCATGAGAGCAGAACTGATCACTGCAGACCAGGAGCTGATACCTGTATTGATCATAACATCATAGATGTTTGACACTCAGCCAGCTCCAGCTGCTTGTTGTTTCTGCTGTTGTGTTGTTGTGCTGTTGTGCTGTTTGGTGCTGATTGTGTAACAGATCACACCTCAGTGATCCTGCAAACATTAAGCTGAGCAGCTGCAGAGTCGGCTGCATTGGAAATATGCAGCTAGTGCCAAGGATGTGTATGTGTGTGTGTGTGTGTGTCTGTGTGTGTGTATTTCTTCTGAAACACACAATAATGAAGAAAACGGTGCAGAAACATTTTGTATGGATAGTGATGTGTGTGTGTGTGTGTGTGTGTGTGTGTGAGAGAGAGAGAGAGAGAGAGAGAGAGATGAACAACAGAGGGGAGTCTGGAGTAAAGAGTCTCCAGTGGTCAGCTGACTCCCGGCGGTTTGCGTGTCAGGACGGGAAACGTCAGCTCCGAACACGGCGAGTGTGTGTCTGTGCTCTGACTGTGACTCTGCATCACTGCTCTGCTGAGCATCATCAGCATCATCATCATCATCATCATCATCATCATCATCAGCATCAGCAGCAGCAGATGGCTGCAGCTCCACTGTTCATCTGAAACATGGACATGAGTCAGAAGAGCACCTGCAGCCCACTGCACGGCTCACACACACACACACACAGGATGTACTGTATACACACACACACACACTGTGTGTATGTAAAGAGTCTATGTGTATGTAAAGAGTATACACACACACACACACACAAATATACATCTCTCTGTCTCTACATACATACATTTTTTTTTTTTTTCATTTTCTACCGCTTTATCCTGTTAAGGGTCGCGGGGGGAGCTGGAGCCGATCCCAGCTGACATCGGGCGAGAGGCAGGGTACACCCTGCCAGTCCATCGCAGGGCCAACACAGAATACATAAACAGACAAACAACCATTCACACCTAAGGACAATTTTAGAGTGGCCAATTAACCTAACCCCCACAATGCATGTTTTTGGGCGGTGGGAGGAAGCCGGAGTACCCGGAGAGAACCCACGCAGACACGGAGAGAACATGCAAACTCCACACAGAAAGGTCCCCCGAACCGAGATTCGAACCAGGGACCTTCTTGCTGTGAGGCACGAGCGCTAACCACTGCGCCACCGTGCTGCCCCTACATACATACATACAGGATGTATATACATACACTGTGTGTGTGTGTGTGTGTGTGTACACACACATACATCTCTCATATATACACACACAGACACAGACACACACACACACACACACACACACACACACACACATATACATCTCTCTGTCTCTACATACATACATACAGGATGTATATACATACACTGTGTGTGTGTGTGTGTGTGTGTACACACACACACACATACATCTCTCATATATACACACACAGACACACACACACACACACACGCACACACACACAGAGTCAGTGAAGTGGTCCAGTGGTTCCTAATAAAGTGAGCGTGTGTAAACAGAACTCAGCCTGACATCAAGTCTAAAATTCTTTTTGTTTTGTTTTGTTGTTGTTGCTTGGCTCTGACCTGTGTGGGCGAGAGACTTTTTAAACTATCACTATCCTCTCTCTCTCTCTCTCTCTCTCTCTCTCCCTCCCTCATTCCATTACTCTCCTCTTCCTCTCTCCTCCTTTCTTCCTCCTCCATTCCTTCCTTACTTCCCAGAGAGAGAGAGAGAGAGAGAGAGAGAGAGAGAGAGGAACAACAGAGGGGAGTCTGGAGTAAAGAGTCTCCAGTGGTCAGCTGACTCCCGGCGGTTTGCGTATCAGGACGGGAAACGTCAGCTCCGAACACGGCGAGTGTGTGTCTGTGCTCTGACTGTGACTCTGCATCACTGCTCTGCTGAGCATCATCAGCATCATCATCATCATCATCATCAGCAGCATCAGCATCAGCAGCAGATGGCTGCAGCTCCACTGTTCATCTGAGACATGGACATGAGTCAGAAGAGCACCTGCAGCCCACTGCACGGCTCACACACACACACAGGATGTACTGTATACACACACACACACACACACACTGTGTGTATGTGTATACACACACACACACACATATACATCTCTCTGTCTCTACATACATACATACAGGATGTATATACATACACTGTGTGTGTGTGTATGTGTGTGTGTGTACACACACACACACATACATCTCTCATATATACACACACAGACACACACACACACACACACAGAGTCAGTGAAGTGGTCCAGTGGTTCCTAATAAAGTGAGCGTGTGTAAACAGGACTCAGCCTGACATCAAGTCTAAAATTCTTTTTGTTTTGTTTTGTTGTTGTTGCTCGGCTCTGACCTGTGTGGGCGAGAGACTTTTTAAACTATCACTATCCTCTCTCTCTCTCTCTCTCTCTCTCCCTCCCTCATTCCATTACTCTCCTCTTCCTCTCTCCTCCTTTCTTCCTCCTCCATTCCTTCCTTACTTCCCAGAGAGAGAGAGAGAGAGAGAGAGAGAGAGAGAGAGAGAGAGGTGCTTGCCCAGTGATTGTTTTGTGCAGCAGAGTGAAACACAGTGCACTTCATCCCTCCTCCTCTCCTCCTTCTTCCGTCTCCATCCTCTTTTTTTTCCCCTCCCGCCTTCTCCTGGTCCTCGTCTCAATGCCGGAGTCGTTTGTCGTCTCCCAGTTCTCTTATCCCTTGTTTCCTTCCCTCTTCCTTTTTCACAAATACCCTCAGTTTCTCCTCTCCTCCTCTCCTCCTCTCCTCCTCTCCTCTTCTCCTCTCCTTCTCTCCAGAGTCACAATGACCCTCTCAGGATGCAATTGAAAGCAAATGATTGCAGCCTATACTTCACACACACACACACACACACACACACACACACACACACACACACATACACACACAGAAAGAGAGAGAGATGTTTCTCAGTATAATCTTGAGTACCAGTGATGTATACTGTAGTTAGAGGACGCGCTCAAACACACACACACACACGCACACACACACACACACACACACACACACACACACACACACAGTGGTAATGTAGTGGTAAGAGTCATATTAATCACTGAGCAGAATGACATCACGTTGCCTCTGAATCAGCAGCAGCAACATGAATCTCTTCCTCTGCTACACAACACAACAACAACAACACAACTACAGACAACACTGCATTAATCACATTAATAAAGTGTCAGTCGTCATCATGGTGGGCTTTGTCCGATTCAGTGATTCAGTGACTCAGTGACTCAGTGACTCAGTAACTCAGTCTGTTCTGTGGCAGCAGAGAGTCAGTGGCTCTCGTTCTGGAGGAGCCATCTCCTCTGGGTTAGGGTTAGGGTTAGGGGTGGGGTTAGGGGTTAGGGGTTAGGGGTTAGGGTTAGGGTTAGGGTTAGGCTCCAGACGGTGACGGGCAGAGAGGTGAACATCACTGTCACGTTCTGAAACCTTCATCCACGTGAACTCGTCTCCTCCTGTTGAAACAGAACACAGTGTCTGAGCTGGTATCAGGCTCCAGATGTCAGACAGACACCGTGTCATCATATATATCAAACACACTGAAACAGTTCATTACCCGACACACAAACACACAAACACAAAAACACACCATCTATGAGTGGAGACGATGGAAATAGCAAAGTCCACTTTTCTTTTTGTGTCTAATACCGTGTGTGTGTGTGTGTGTGTGTGTGTGTGTGTGTGTGTGCGTGCCACGTCACTATCAGTTACAGCCAGGCTGTCAGGACACAACAAAACCACCCACCCACCCCCCCCCAAAAAAATCAACATTTTCAGTACAATCACATCTCATCTTTCATTGACAAAGTTGTATTTTTCTGGATCAATAAATGAATAATTTAATTAGGAAACACTGAAGGATATTTTAGATGTAAACACACTCTGCAGAGGGGGTGGGGGAGGGGGGGGTGGGGGGGTTACTTGAATGAAAAAGTTAGGCCAGTTCAAAATTAGAATGAAATGTTGCAGCCAGAGAGGATTTATGGAAGAACAGAGCGAGGGAGGATGTGCTGGAAATACATATCAGGCCACGCGGAGAGAGAGACAGAGGGAGAGAGAGGGAGAGAGAGAGAGGGAGGGGGAGAGAGAGAGAGAGAGAGGGAGGGAGACAGAGAGACAGAGGGAGAGAGAGGGAGGGGGAGAGAGAGAGAGGGGCAGAGAGAGAGGGGCAGAGAGCGAGGGAGAGAGAGAGGTCATGATGTCAGTTTGGAAACTGCCATGATGGACGAGGCTCATTGGAATGTGGCTGCAGTATATATGTATATACATATGTATATATGTATATACATATGTATATGCTGTCTCTCTGCCGCCTGTCAGAGAGACAGTCACTGTCTGTCTCCTCGCCATGTCAATCCATCAGTTCCTCACAGGTGATCACACTCTCTTCTAATTGGTCCCCTGCATGGAGAAGGTGACGTCTGGTCAGCTGCGGGTTTTAGAGCCGAGGCGATGCAGACGCTTGGCGGCCATGTTGGATGTGAGGACGGGACACGACACAACATGGCGTTTCAGTGTTTACATTGACTCACTGTCTTTTCTGGAGACAGAGGACAAAGGTCCATCGTCTCCTCCTGAAGCTGCAGCAGCTGAAGTTCCACTTCTCACCATCTTCACACCTCTGCTGAGTGTGTGTGTGTGTGTGTGTGTGTGTGTGTGTGTCCTAACACATCTTATCTTTTCACGGCTTTGTCACCATAAAGCTTCCTCTCGCTCCTCCTGGTCGTCCACAGCCTGCAAATAGGATTAAACATTAACACAGTGTGTGTGTGTGTGTCTGTGCGTGTGTGTCTGTGTGTGTCTGTGAGTGTGTGTCTGTGTGTGTCAGATGGGAGCACACAGGCAGGATGAGCTGCTCGACTCGTTGTTGTTCACCACATGTAACGCTTGGTCTCTGTCATGAGTTTGAGCTTTGACCTGTAGCAAGATTCTTTTATTTTGAAAATCCATTCTGGAAAATTAGACTTTGAAAAAAGGAAAGTGTGTGTCGCACATCTGAGGCGTAACATCGTGTTTTTGAATGCTTTTAACTGTATTTTGAAGATTTGTGAAAATCCATGTCTCTTCACACACACATTGTACATTCATACACACACATTTAGCTTCACACACACAGATCGGCCTCCGCTGCTCGTTCACTGTCGTCATGCTGTCGCACATCAGCATGAAACAGGCCTGTAGACAGACAGACTGTAGACAGGCAGACTGTAGACAGGCAGACTGTAGACAGGCAGACTGTGAAAGCGGGGGCAGCGGGGGTCCTGGAAGGCACATTGGGTGTTAACACAGCCGCTGTGCCCGTCAGGCTGTGCGTTACATCAGACTGATTTCACACGCCGCCGTCAGGACCCACAACAGGACAATCAGCTGCTGCAGCCATGAACCGACAACCTGACCTGCCACTGTCTTATTTAGCAACTTTGTCAGCAACAATAATATATGATAACAACAACAACAACAACAACAACAACAACAGTAATAATAATAACACCAATAATAATAATAATAATAACAATAATAATAATAATAATAATAATAATAATAACAACACCAATAATAATAACAACAACAACAACAACAACAACAATAATAATAATAATAATACTAGTGACTAGAGAGTAAAATGACGTGGTTTGTGTGACTTCCTCAGTTTAAAGTTGCCATTCCCATGAGCCTGAGTGAGGTCAGAGGTCAGTGTTTGTAGGGACTTGATGACGTGACCTTATAGCCCAGTGCAGTGCCGTGGTCGTTCTGCTTGAAATGACTCCCTCCTCGTCATTGATTATTTTATATTCCGTCGGAGTCCTCTTTTTACCGCTGCGTTCCTGAATCCTATTACTGCTGCTCCCACAACAACAACTCATTCAGGGATCAATAAAGTTTCATCTCATCGCAGTGAAGATGTTGTTCTGGCTGCTGCTGCGTAAGCAGGACTTTCATCACAGCGTTAGAATGAAAACTCCTAATGAAAGAGAAAAAAACATCTCAACAGTCTGATTGAAACCTGCGTCTGGGCTCGTTGCTGGGACGGTGACCTGAGCAACTGCAGCTGGGGTCGGGTCAAAGGGTCGTTGAAACACGAGGTCATTTTCCTTTTCCCTGTTTCAGCTTCATCTTCTTCTCCTCATTGAAGAGGTTAACCTTCATTCTCTTATTGTGAAATGTTACGGCCTTCCTGGCTTTACGTGCTGGTCGCTGCTGCCGGTTCCACACACACACACACACACACACACACACACACACACACACACAGATACTCAGCTGATGCTCTTATCCAGCTCCGCTCGCTGCGGATGAGCAGGTCGTTGCAGTGTGGCCTTTTCAGAGAGAGCAGATCACTGAGCCTCAGCAAACCCTGACAGTCAGTTAGAGACATGTCCCTGTGTTTGACTGCGGCAGGCGCAGGTGGAAATATATGATATACACAGTGTTTCAATACAAACTGTGCATTGATAAAAGGTCACAGTTTCTCTGTGGCTTCAGTTTTTATCACATCCCTCGTGAGGAGATGCTTCAGTGAGCAGCCGCTCGTCACAGCCGTCCACAGAGCGCGCTGACATTTCACCTGCCAAATCAATATCACACAATATCACGGAACTCCTTTACAGGTGACATGTCGCACAGCCCATAATTACAACTGCAGCCACAAAGCAGGTTGTTTCACATCTGACGAAGTTACGGTGTTTGTTTTTAAGTTTGCGTTTTGACCTTTTGCTTTTATTTTGATAGGCAACACAAAGGACAGACAGGAAACGGGTGAGAGAGTGGGGCGTCGCTTAAACGGGCCAAACACACACACACAAAAAAGGTAGCTGAATAAAAACGATGAAATATTTTTTGGGGGGGATGTAAACGTACACATACTTTGTTTTTTTTAATTGGCGGCGATGAACGATCAGTTCGTCAACAGTTAATGAGCTCTGTGAACGTCAGATACGTCTGAGTCAGCAGCTTTTCAGTCTCCGAGGACGTCGTTCATTCAGACGCACGTCAGACGTCTTTTTAATTAACAGCTGGGAGGGGACATAACGAGACACTGTGGATGACCAGTCTTATCTGTCTCATTATGTCCAATGAGTCATGTAGTCTTCACAGCCACGTGAGCAGAATGTCTCTCGCCCCCTGCAGTCAAGTGTCAGAATGCAGCACCGGCGGCCGCCTGCAGGCTGCAGCGCGTTTCCCTCCCTGATTGCACCATATTGATATTTCACCCTGTTCATCGCCGCTGCACGTAAACGTGTGTGGGGGGGGGGGGTTTATTACTGGTCGTGTGTGTGTGTGTGTGTGTGTGTGTGTGTGTGTGTGTGTGGGTGCAGCTGCAGCTGCTGAGTTAATAAACAAAAGATTTAATTTGATAAAATTCCAGCTTCATAATTATTTTGTTGCATTTCTTTTTGAACTATTTAAAAATGTTCTTAAATGTCATTAAATTTCAAAAGTGGAATGATCCTCAAAATAAAAACAAAATATAAAGGAATAGTAACGGAA
>JAFBJQ010000176.1:0-100559 GCA_016785345.1 Trinectes maculatus
AGTGGATGCGCAATTACACTTTATACTAGTACGGCCAAAAAAAAAGCCTGCTCCCCAGGGTCACACGTGCCCCCCCAGGTATCGCGTGCCCCCCCACTATTTGAGAAGCACTGGTCTAGGGGTATGATTCTCGCTTTGGTTGCGAGAGGTCCTGGGTTCAAATCCTGGACGATCCCTTTTCCTCATCTTTCACTTTATACCCACATGAATAATGGTTTGACATGAGTGGATTTGCTGACTTTCGCTGGCTCGTTGGTCTAGGGGTATGATTCTCACTTAGGGTGCGAGCGGTCCCGGGTTCAAATCCCCGACGAGCCCTTTTCCTCATCTTTCACGTTATACCCACGTGAATAATGGTTTGACGTGAGTGGTTTCGCCAACTTTCGCTGGCTCTTTGGTCCAGGGGTATGATTCTCGCTTAGGGTGCGAGAGGTCCCGGGTTCAAATCCCGGATGAGCCCTTTTCCTCATCTTTCACGTTATATCCACATGACTAATGGTTTGACGTGAGAGCTTTTGCTGCCTTTCGATGGCTCCTTGGTCTCGGGGTTTGATTCTCGCTTAGGGTGTGAGAGGTCCTGGGTTCAAATCCTGGGCGATCCCTTTTCCTCATCTTTCACGTTATATCCACATGATTAATGGTTTGACGTGAGTGGTTTCGCCAACTTTCGCTGGCTCGTTGGTCTTGGGGTATGATTCTCGCTTAGGGTGCGAGAGGTCCAGGTTTCAAATCCCGAACGAGCCCTTTTCCTCATCTTTCACGTTATATCCACATGATTAATGGTTTGACGTGAGTGGTTTCGCCAATTTTGCTGGCTCGTTGGTCTAGGTGTTTGATTCTCACTTTGGGTGCGAGAGGTCCCGGGGTCAAATCCCGGACAAGCTCATATCTTCATCTTTCACGTTATACTCACGTGAATAATGGTTTCAACTGAGTCGTTTTGGGTGCGAGAGGTCCTTGGTTCAAATCCTGGACAACCCTTTGTCCTCATTGTTTACATTAGACTCATGTGAATAATGGTTACAGCTGAGTTATTTTGCTGACTTTTTGGCCTAGTGGGGTGACTCTCACTTCGATTGTCAGCAGTCCTGTTTTCAAATCCCACATGAGCTCTTTTCCTCAGTGCTCCTTTCAAAAATGCTACGCTCATTTAATGCATTTTCAGCAAAGGTTTCTGCAGATTCAGCATTCACAGTACTTTTTATTCAGAAAATGAACTTATCTAGGTACATATAGATATTACTAAACACTAAACAATACAAAAGTTTACCTTAAATTTGTTAGGTTTTCTCTGAACCTCAAATGCCAAACACCCAGCAGCCATATACTGTAACAAGACAAACAGCTATATTGCATTATCTTGTATTTTTATTAACATAAATTTATAAGCTTTGCATTTGAGTGGACTCACCAATAGGCTTGACCACACTGGTGTTGACATGGAGACAGAGCAGTTGTAGCTTACACATGCATGGGTGACTGTTGATAGTATGCAAGTTAAAGCACTGAGAATTTGAACTACCTGAGGGGAAACACAACATGAAGGATGTAAAAGTGATTTAACCTTGATGACCAATGTAAAGCGGTAGTTTAATCATCTCACCGCAGTGACTACAAGTCTGGTGTTAACCACAGTCCCAAGCCAACGATGAATCCTAACATTTTCCAGCTCCACGTGACTATTTTCTTGTGTCAGTGACCGGGCGTCCTTAAAAAACACTTGGTACAGCCCCTCCTGAAACATGTTCTGCATCATCTAGTGTGAAAAATGATGAGTTGTAGAAAAATCCAAACAAATGTTGACAAAGCCCAGTATACATACTCCTCTGATGTAAAAGTAACAGATTTAAATGTGAGCACTTACCTTTCCCAAATGTTATCAAGCTTTTATCCATTCATGCACATGCCTTTCTATTATCAGATGTCAACAAACTACACTGAGAAACATTTAAACTGAAACTGAGTTGTTCTCAGTGCTGCTGTCATTGTTCAGTGTAGCACAGAATATCATGGGGCAAAGTTTACTTCAGCTGGTTGATACTGGATGGTTAAAGTTCACTCCTGAGGAAATGTAAGAGGTTGGTTGCAGGAGATTATGCTTTTTATGACATGGTCTTACCACATCAGGCGGACAACTCACACTTTGCGAATAGTAGTAGCATCACCCCATCCAGGGGCAGTGCAGCAGGGTTAGGTCTAACTCCAGGTGCTTCAATGAAACAGGCCATTAATGGCATATGAGGGTACAAGGTATGAGTTTGGTATCCTCCTGGTACCCAAGAAAATTAACTATCATCAAATTTCTGTTTCTTATTTTTCTCTTTCTTATTTCCTACCTCCTCCTTGGAGCCAAAGAAACATCTCTCAATTTATACTTTTAAATGTATATTTTATTATTTTCATTATTTACTAATATTTTGTTATTTATTTTAAAAAATAAATGTGAGTCAGTGGGCCAGGTACCAGGAGCATATGAGAATATAAGCACTGACGGTTATATGACCACTGAGTATTGATGTGATAATGTAGCAATGACTACTTTTACCACCAAATCAAAGTACACTACATTACATGACAACACATGTAATGTTTGTTGCCTCTTGTGATCAGCAGGTGGGTGATGGGGATCTATTCTTATTCGGTTTCCCACGGGGATGGTTTGAGGCTTGTATTGAAGCCTGTGTTGCGGTACATCCCTCCTCTTCCCTGGTATTCAGTAAATTTTGATGATTTGGGGAAGTGAGCGTGTTTCAAGCAGTCTGGCAGTTGCGGGTTCTGACCATAGTCTCTGGAAATGGTCCTGTAGAACGGATGGTCCCGCTTACCTGTCATTGCTCTTAAACCTGGGGTCATCGTGCTTGAGAATATTGGGTTTCCAGGGGTGGTACATGTGTTTATATTTTTTGCTTGCTGCTCTTCAGAACCTGACATCACTGCAGTGGAGGTTACAGGAATTTAGCTGTCGGTGTTGCCCCAGTAAACATGACCAGTGTGGAGGTTCTGTTTCCTCTTTTTTATTTTCATTTAATGGGGGCCTGCAGACAGGTCTTAGGTACATTACTTGACTGACATTACTTTCATTTATTAACTTTCAAAGCTTTACAATACAGTGTATTACAGTCTATTACATGATGCCATGATACAACACAATAGACAATATTTAAAATAACATCACTACATCACGCCACACTACAACATATGGCCAACATTATAATCTCCTTTGACTAATCATTGAGCAGGGCTCCATCACATCACTTTGCACTGTCTTACAAAATATCACATCACATTACATCACAATACCGTATTATTCTGTCTCCTGCCCCATTTGTCCTGTCATGTCTTCACTGTCCAACATACTTTCTGTCACAGAAAATAAATAAATAAACAATGTGTGTTTATGTTTTTTGTTTTTTGTTTGGGTGCATGTGTTCATGTTCAAATTAAGCTCTATATTATAGAGCATAATATTTGAGAAGGGCATATTTTTTTGTAAATATCCCGAAAATTATTGGTGCTGTTGACTACACGTGACACACGTCTGTATTATGCTACAATAATATCCACACGCTACCTGACGGACGTGAAGGCACCAATGATTACATCATCACCGAGCGCCGAATGTTTACGTAAAACTACCGCGTCTATATTTTCACACGCCTAAAGGCTTGTAGCACATCTTAAAAGTGTTAGCAAGTAAAAACTGAGTAATTGTTGTTATCAGACGTGGATTCAACCGCTGCTGTTTTGTTATTGTTTGTGTGGATAAGAAGAGTGGCTGGAATCCACCCTCCTCCACTGTGTGTGTAGCGTTGCAGTTAGCTTGAGGCTAACGCGGTGAAGGGAAAGACGTGAAGAGCTCGACCCGGAGTCCTGCTCAGAGGATGGACAGCGAAATCCAGAGAGACGGGAGAGTCCTGGACCTGACCGACGATGCCTGGAGGGAAGACAAGCTGCCATATGAAGACGTCACCATCCCTCTGGTACGTGTTGTAGCGTTAGATATCAACGTTAGCATGAGTACAAGCCAATGTTTACACCGTGTCTCGTAAATATCATAAACACGAGGTTAGGATTTGACATTGATTCTGCTCATATCGAGGTTTATTGACGGCAACGCCGTTTCAATTATGTGATATTATAGCCACACAAGTCAGTTTCTGCCTTGATAACATCATGCTGATTATAAAATAGAGTGTCCTGAGACAGATGTAGCACGGAAGCCCCCTGGTGTGCTTCTTAATGGCATCATTATCTCCCCTCATCTCTGTTAGAGTGAGCTGCCCGAGGCTGAGCAGGACAACGGAGGATCCACAGAGTCGGTGAAAGAACAAGAGATGAAGTGGACAGACCTGGCCTTGCAGAGCCTTCACGAAAACACACCGAGCAGCGGAAGCTGAGAGACTGTGAGCAGAAGTTGTGGCCATTTTTAAAAAAGTCTCTCCGTCCTCTTATGACTCCACAGACTGAATAACAACAAATAATCTATTAATGAAATGACTCCTAACCTACACTCCACCAAAGCTTGACCTTGTCTCCAGCCTTGTTTATCTCTAGGTGGTGCATTTAATCACATAATTATGAACTCTTACTTATCCTGATTCCAGTTGGCTGTTAACGTATCTCAGGCATGAGTCTCTTGACTGTCTGGAAACCTCTCTTAGAGGTGTATATATGAATAATGCCCAGACTGCAGCTCCCATTATCTCTGTGTCTATGCGGTCTTTGCCATGATCTTGCGGACATCGCCATGCGGCCCCTCACCCAGAAGAGCTGAAGGGTGTCGATAGGACCCCCCCAGACGATCCCAGAGTGTAAAGTATTGCCCATAGTTGTAGTAGAAGTAGAGGTGATGCTCTACATGGTGAGGAGCACCGTTAATTAGACTTATCAGTTGACCGGGGATGCGGTAGTCTCCATCATGTATGGAAATGGTCCAGATGTTCACAAAGACAAAAAGCGAGAGGTAGACCACCTGTAACATCAAGATTTAAAATGTCATTTGAAAACGTATTGAGGATTTTAGAATGATAGTGTATAATATGAATTTTCATCAACATATGTCCAATAATGTATCCTTGTAAACATTTTGAGTAAAAATTTACATTTGTGATAAACATGTACTCATAATCTGCAGTGCTGTTACTCATCAAGCTTTAGATCTAACATGAAAATACTCATTCAGACCCCCACCTTGTGAAGGGGCAAGATGAAAGGGTAGACGTGGTAGGGTAAACTCTGCAGGAAGCCGTCAATTGGGTGGAAGGCGTGGCTGGCAAACGGCGTAGGGATCTTGAATATGTGGTGCTGCTTATGTAAGTGCTAAAGGAGAGAAACATGCATGTTCTGTATTTTAGGGCAACGTTAGTGGGGTAACACCACACAAACGGAGACGCAATCTGTTTGGTCAGTTCCAGTTATAATTAGTAAATTAGTTGCACTGTTTTTACATTGTCACAGATATGTTATTCATCTATCAGGTTTTCATTTACAGATGTATTCACAGATGCCTCATGAATTTAGTCGAAGCGATAACTCTGCCTGGGGTTTTTTTGATCATGACTAACCACTGAGGAAAATATCTCATTCTTCCTTTGACAGTTGGTTGTCACCTCACTTGACTGTCTGGCGTATGTAGTGTACACTAAGTCCACCCCCCCAAAAGCTCACCTTGTAAATGCTCTTTAGGTGCATGCAGCGGTGTATCCAGTAGATGCACATGTCAGTAAAGAACAAGAAGCCAGCAATGCTCAGGAATACGCCAGGCCAGCCTGACACAGATACAAACCCCCACACAAATGAGTCTCATAGGGACTAATTATCTTTCAGTAATGATTATCATATCCCAAATATTTGATTTACTGCTCAACTGTTTGGTCACTTGTTTAAGTATATGCTTTTGAATCAGTCAAGGTTTACATAAGCGCAGTCTTGGCTTTTGAGATTTTGATGTTTCTCACCTAGAGAAGACTTGTCAATGTTGTCATAAAGTTTGCTGTATCCCCTGACCTCCCAGAAGAAAAGGGCCACTGTGGGGAAACTCATCCAGAAGATAGCGACAATTCCCAGTTGGATCTCTTGTCTAATCTGGTTCTGCCAGTTCAGTCAGAAACATTAATTAGGATTTAGGAGGGGTTTGTTTGGGATATTTACCGGTTGATAATGCTCTTGTAAATAATAAGAACAAAATAGTGACACACTACTTGCTCATGTCATCAATCTGTTCACATGTCTGTGGATACAGAGCCCTGCCCATTAAACAACTTACCTTAAGAAACTGCGGATGTTTCATGAGCTTATGATCAAAAACAAAGTAGAAGCTAAGAGCACCAAAGCCCAGGTAAATCAGCTCTGCGCCCAGGTTGGTCACCACCCACAGGCTGATTATCTGACGCAGAGCATCATCCTCAGGCCACGTTGTCGGGTAAACATACGGAGTGAATATGTAATGGTCGGCAATGTTCAACACATGATCCATGTCACAATCTGTGAGTTAAGAGCACATGAAATATCAGTCACGCTCCTCACATCCAAAGTGAAGGGAGTGGCTGAAGATACTGTGAATTTAAAGGTTTTGCAGCTTATGAATCTTATGATACACTTGAAGTTTATTTATTTGGGTTAATTTAATCTTAAGTCTTCAGGACTTCATCACACCAGTAAACAAATGTTCTGTCAACACTTGATCCACAGTGGTGACAATAATCAGACATGCTTGGCCTCATCCTCAATCTAAAAATAGTTTAAAAACATGACTGCTCAAATTAGAGTTGATAAATGAATCAGCACGGACTCAGACTAGAATGATCATTTAGCGTCATTAATAGTGACATTATTTAAAGTGTCATAATGTTTTTACTCTCCTACCTGTAAAAATCGGATCCTGCGAAACAGGCTGTGATTCCAGTGCCAGTAAGACTCTTGTTTGAATGGCTGCCTACAGGATGACTGATTGATGACAGCAACACAACCCTGGTTTGTTTCTTTGGTTATCAAAAGGTGTCTCTGTCGCATTGTTCAGTTTAGATGATTAACGCCCACCCCAATCAGATTGCATTCAACCATTTGTCTTCCCAACTCTGTTTAAAAATTACCATACAGTGCAAATGAGTGGGAATAAAGGGAATTTTCAAGCAGCAACACACACACAGACTCAAAGCACCAGCTAAACATAAAACATGATGACTGTAGACACTGGGTTGCTTAACTAGAAAGTAAATCAGAAGCTATAAAAGCACATCTGCCATTTATTAAGAGTTTTAATAGTTTTTAAATTCAAATTCCATGCCAAATGTATTGCTTGGAAAGCATTATTTACAGAAGAGGTTATTGCTGCTGAACTAACTGCTTCGGGACCAGGGTCAGGTGCCACATTTTTGTGAACCTACCTCGAAAGTTGACAAGTTCTTCCTCAGGCAGAGCACGTCCAGCAGCACAGGATTTGTGACAGAAAGCATGTGGCCGAGTGTTGCCAGTTAGTATCCCACACTGTGAATACACATTTACCAGGCATTCCAGCTGGGTTTCTTCCAGAAGGCAATAGACATGTAAGCTTGCTGACAGGAGAAACAAATTTGCGTCCTGTGGAATAGGATCCCAACTTGCTCAGCAAATAACAAGCAGCCCAGCAACAGCAAGAGACTTGATCCTCCAGTAATTTCCTGCTAATAACAGTGCAGTGCAATCTCTTCTTTTTTTTACAGTTAGATAGTACAGTTGATCCCATGTAATAGAATATGAGTTATATAACTCCCATCAAATTTCTTCATCCAACATAAGTATATTCAGATATACAAGAAATTTAAAATGGGATTATAGCAATTAAACAATAAATTGTATTTTACTGCTAAATTAAAAAAAGGAGACAGCATGTGTGTGTGTGTTCTCCACCATAATGTGTTGTGGGATCATATTCCCCCTGCACTGACTGCCCTCTACACACACCACATACACATTCCATGCACATATACACACACACACACAGCAAAAGTAATGTGACTTGACTCGAGGGGAGAAACATGCTCATGTACTTGTTTTTACACATGAGGAGCTCATGTGCCCACTCTATTTTTATCTCATTTTCTAGATTTTCCACTGTCACATACATTACATTTTATATATCGGAATACTGAATTTTAATTTATTTGAATACTGAATTTATTGTATTCCATACTATAAGACAATTTTTTTTTAATTACCCAAAATATATGAAGAGGGGGAAAAAATGCTCTCCCCTAAGGAAAGCTCTGTCCACATAAAATGTGTCCATGTCTCCCTCTAGTGCTGGTTGATGCAAACAGCACCTCAAAGTGCAGAGTGCAAATCCCTCGTGCTGCATCTGCACCCATTCCCATTGGCTTTCATCCCAGTATAACAGTGTAAATCGTTGCACTTTGGATTGCAGTTTAAAGAAGGTGAAAACCTTGTCAAGTCAAAACTACATTAGAAAGTTTAAACCAGCCATCAATAATAAACCAAAGATTAATGAAGCCAGAACCCAAACAGAGTCTCAACAGGCTAAATTAAGGAATTTGGATTTATTTTCCAATTTAAATATTTAATCACATGTTAGACTGGAAAATAGCTGTTCAAGCTAAACATGTATAACTTAATTTAATCATACTTACTTTATGTAATTTTGACTCTTATGTTTGTAACATATGTTGCTGTTCCCCTAAATCATCAATAGATACATGTATTATTTATTAGGAACACAAAGAGACTTACAGTGTTATCACACACCTGTTTTAAGTCGTTTATAATTTATACTTGTCCATGTCCTTTTGCACAGGGATATTCATTTTTAACAAAAAAGAATAAGATATAAGAATCTGGCTCATAAGTGTAAAAACTTTGTCCCTGGCCCACTCAATACAATATGTGATAAAAAGACAGTGTGCAGGTTATTTTCTTTGGGGGATCACATTTTATTCCACTCGTTACACTATTTGGTTTGCACTGGTTACAGCCAACAGTGACTCAGCTCCCAAGGCAAACAAACTCAGTTCACTTATTGTGCTGGAAAATTCCTGTCAGAACACAAAAAGCAGTGGCGAGTGCAAATAAGGACAATGTTGCCTTCAGGGTCCCAACCAGTAGAAATGTGTCCTAGTTAAAATGAAAATAAATATCTACACACACAATCATTCACTTAACGGGTTCACTTAAGTGACCACGCAACAAGATTTAAATCAACAGGAAAAAACTAATTTAATAAAACACTGCGTCACAGTTGGGTCAGTTTCATGTAAAAAAAAAAATGTGATAGAGATTTCAGCAAATATTGAATAAACCTGTTCAATTCTGTGTACGTTGTTTGTCTTTTTTGTATTTATGACGCAGATTTTTGAGGCGAGTGTCGTTTGCACTCTGCTCTGGAGTTAAATGCTCCCACACAGCACACGGTACGTGAAGGCAACGCGTGACAATAGCTGTTTACATTCGGTTGGCGCCGGGTGAAGAGGCCGGGTGCAAAGCCGCGAGAGGGGGCGCAGCTGCAGCGACACGCGGCGGGCTGTTTGTGTCGTGTGCACAGGAAGGCGTCACAGCAGCGTGGCGGTAAAACATGTGACGAAGAAACGATAGAAAAGGGAACAGAAAAAAAAAAAGAATTGTCCCTTAGCTGACATCAGAACTTATTTTAGTCTATTGGCCTTTCATTGAACCTCAACATAAATTAAAATGTTTAATCCTAGATATTAAAAAACAATTTACGAACTGACAGATTAAAATGGTCCTTTATGAGTTAGTTGTACACTGACTATGGAATTAATATTAATTCTGTAAATGAATCAATTGAATTTTACCAAAAAATATAATATAATATAATATAATATAATATAATATAATATAATATAATATAATATAATATAATATAATATAATTTGAACTAAACAAGAGATTTATAAGTTATACAAAAGCAAAATAAACCTCAACACATTTTAAATGGATTAAAATAAATGACTTTAATGGTGTTATATATGCTGGTGTCCATGAAAGTATCTAATCGTGGAATCATTTCCCACCATCATTATTATTGTTGTTGTTTTTGTTGTTGTATTATTCGTGTGCAGAATTGATGTAAATCATCGTAAATGTAGGCTATACACACATATACATAAAAGCTGGATTATTATAGTACATAATAAAGAAATCATAATAAGGGACACATGTAGAGTTTCTGCCTTCATATATACACATCTTATATGAAAATGAACTTTGGTAAACTGGTTTATATAATGATGTTTTTGTCCGTGTAAACATGTTAATTATTCCGGTGTTTACTGTCTCAGGGGAAGGGGGGGGGGTTCAGGGGTCTTACGTAATGTTCAGACGACACTTCCCATCATCCTGATCTGGGAATTTCTCTGCCTCCGGTTCACAGCGTTAAACCAACTCGTGTGCACAAACCTCTTTGTGATGGAACACTACGTGCCAGCGTGACAGGCACATTTTGCACCCGGCCCTGTTGTTTCCGGGGCGCCTATAAAAGAGCCTCCCATTGGCTGCAACACCACAACATTGACTCAAGTGAGACTCACCTGCGACTGACTCGGCTCAACAACCAGACTCCGACTCTTCAGCGATGGACCCGTGCGACTGCTCCAAGAGTGAGTATCACTGTTATCACGACTGTGGGCTCGTATTGCATTGGATCCCTGGTCAATGCTGGACGAGACCAATCTAAATCCACCTTTTTATTTGAATGTTTTAGCTGGAACCTGCAACTGCGGGGGATCCTGCACCTGCACCAACTGCTCCTGCACCACCTGCAAGAAGAGTGAGTCCCCTCGTTTCTGTGGCCCACTCTACAATATTATGTGTCTGAATCATCTACTTAAAAGTCTGCTTGATTAAGTTTGATTTTAATTTTGTTTAGATTATCTGATTATATATGTTTCCTATTTAATTCCACCTGGAAGGTGGGAAATGCCCAGGTGCATTTAATTTGATGCAATTAGCCACAATTGTAAACTTGTAAAATTGTATAAATGCCAGATTTTTTTTATCGCAACCAAAGTAGCATCACTGCATCTGAAATACACACGAGTTAACTGAGATGTATGTTGCCTGCTGATTTGTCTCTAATGTCTTATTGTGACCTCATCGCAGGCTGCTGCTCCTGCTGCCCACCCAGCTGCAGCAAGTGCGCCTCCGGCTGTGTGTGCAAAGGGAAGACATGTGACACCAGCTGCTGTCAGTGAGGGGCTGTCACCATGGCCACCCTCCACTCCTGGTGATGGAGCATGTGTTTAAAACAAAAAAAAGACAAAAAAAAAACATTTAATTTGACTATGGTTACTACCAAACATGTCTGATGTGTTTTGTATACTCGTCTTTCATTATTAAAGTTAATGTTTCCACAATATGGTTGTCCTGGTTTTGAAATGTATCCAGAGTGTTTTCAGATCGGTTTATTTGGGGGGAAAAAGAAGAAAAAAGTCAATTGTGAGGTGTTGGCTGGTTATGTAAAATAACCGTTATAGTCATTTTATCAGCTTTAGTTTTTGTCTTTAAACTTTATTAGCTTGTCAAGAAATTTTGGAAAATTTAGAGATTATTTCACATATTATATTTATATTTAACACATGGGTAAATTTGCCTTTGACGAAAGTCTGCAGCAAGGCGGAACTTTCCCGTCTAGCGGAACGTTTAAAAAAAGACTGTGTGGGACTGGGAACGGTAAGAGTGCTGCGCACAGGAAGTGTAGCGTTGTTTGTGTGTGCGCCGCTCTAATAGCTTAACTCAAACCTTGTTTTTGACGTCATGGCGACTCGTTAGTGGCGTTTCATCAAACCGTGCTGCCATTAGAAGAGATTTAAGTGTCTCAACATGCCGAAGGTCGTGTCCAGAAGTGTCGTGTGCTCGGACACCAGAGACAGAGAGGAGTACGACGACGGAGAGAAGCCTCTCCATGTCTACTACTGCCTGTGTGGACAGATGGTTCTGGTGCTGGACTGCCAGCTCGAGAAGCTTCCCATGCGGCCCCGGGACCGGGCCAGGGTAATCGACGCGGCCAAACATGCCCACAAGTTCTGCAACATGGAGGAGGACGAGACCGCGTACATCAAGAGAGCCGAGGGCATCGAGCGGCAGTACCGCAAGAAGTGCGGCAAGTGCGGCCTGCTGCTCTTCTACCAGCACCAGGGGAAGAACAGCCCGGCCACCTTCATCGTGGACGGAGCCGTGGTCAAGTTCGGACAGGGCTTCGGCAACACCAGCGTTTACAGCCAGAAGCAGCCGGAGGCCCCCAAGAAGGTCCGTGTGATGATGACCAAGCGCACCAAGGACATGGGCAAGTTCAGCTCCGTCACCGTGTCCACCATAGACGAGGAGGAGGAGGAGATCGAGGCCAGGGAGGTGGCGGACTCCTACGCCCAGAACGCCAAGGTGATCGAGAAGCAGCTGGAGAGGAAGGGCATGAGCAAGAGGAGGCTGCAGGAGCTGGCCGAGCTGGAGGCCAAGAAGGCGAAGATGAAGGGGACACTCATCGATAATCAGTTCAAGTAGATGAGACTGAGGGACAAACACACACATTGGGATTGGTTTTTTTTCCTCTGGAGACCCTGATCTATCCACTGCTGTGACCCAGACAGTTTTATATACCAGGACATGCATAAACAGGACTAATGTGGTGTGTGTGCGCGCGTGTGTTGCATGTGAAGATTGTGATCTTGCAACAAGGTTATGGATGTTTTTTGTTAATTAGTTCAAAATTTAAATTGTATTTTGGGTATTTCAGCTTTTGTTCTTGGTTTAAAACGTATCATCTGCAAGGCCTGACAGAGTTTTTGTTTTTTAATTGAGTTTAATGTACATGATGCTCTGAAATAAAATAAATACAGACCATTCATAACACATTGTGATTTCTATGTAATTTTACAGGAGATATATTTCAATGATCAAGAAACACAGTGACAGGAGATGAAGTATTATCTTGTTCTATTTACCCATGTGAAACCTTTTTCAATTATATATGATTCAAAACGTAATATCTTTGACCATTGTTAGTAGCAGTGTATGAAGTTAGGTTTTGTATTTTCTACCAGCTCAGTAATGTTACTGACTAATAACTTAGGTAACATTTCAGGAGTAAGCAGTATTGCTTCACATAGTTGTAAAATGATGGATTAACCAAAGAAATCAACACAACTAGAAGATAAATCCTTTCGCATTGGTCTCCTGTTTTTTTTATGTGTATACAGAGTGGATGAATTATATTGCTCCTATAGACACTGAGTACTGATATTAGTGAATTTGAGATACTGTCATAATAAAGACAGTAATGTAATAGCGTCACCATGTGTCAAAGCCCCTTTAACTTTGATCTATCAAAGGAAGACATTATGGAATCAGAAAAATCCTTTCTTCTGTTTTGGTAATGACTTGTTATGATTTAAAAAATGAAATAATTCCAATTTTGCTGCGGGGATTCTTGTAAGAGTCCACCTAACCAGCAGAGGCAGTAGCGGGGTTTTTTCGTGTCCCGACAATAAGCGAACAAGTAGCGTTTCCGGTACAGACATGGCATCGTCCAATCAGCGTCAACTCCAGAAGTGCCGGGGCAAATAATATTTTTCGATGCGTGTTGAGTGACTCGTCCATTGGAACCGAATAATAAGTAATAACCCTGAGAACATTCAGCTAAAGCTCACAGACAGGGTCAAGCTTACGTCAGCCCCATACAACAGGTAAGAGTGTGTCTGCTTTTCGCTGTAAGCAGTGAAATATTAGCAGTTTAAATTGACTCCAAAAACCAGCATGCGATAGAACGTTAGCCCTATTAGCCTGCTAGCTAACACCAGAGTGCCAATCATTTTTACATCAATCTAAAAAGTATACTGCCGTAAGTGGGGTGGAAAATAAATCGTCAGATTTGTCAGTTTGGTATAAAACTCAAGCCCCTCTGCAAATGTAATTAGGCTGCCCCCTGTTGTTGTCACAGTTAATGAAAGTTTCTTGTCTAACCTAGCTAAGTAAGGTGCTAGGATCGTTAGCATAGGTGATTCTGTCAACTACGTTCTCCACGACAGAAGTTGTCAGTCTGTTTATATCAGCTGTCAAATTGTGTTTCTGGTACCTGTGTCCTCTGCACTTCAACCAACATGATTTAATCACAGTTTTTATACTTTTACTTTGAAAGGCTCATGGCCATGATTAGTGGGAATAATTTAGATTGACTGAATTTAAGTGATCATATTTTCGGGTTTAGTTTTTAAATCCACCTCGAAAATATTATGACTGTCAATGTTATTACATTAGATATTACCTAATAATGCTCAGGTTAATTCTGCTACTGCTACTGCGTGCCTTGTGCAGACTCAATATTTATTAATCCCTCCATTTTAATGTATTCAGAGAGAGATTCTGTTATTTTAGTTTTGAAGCCGTTTGTTTATATAATAATTATATGGTGATGTCTGAGATTTAGATATTAAAGGGAATGGAATTTATGACAAAATAATATGCTTAATCAAAGATAAATTCTAAATGCAATAAATGTGGGGCCAGCTGATATGGTGTGTTGTAATCTTCTTTTGTTCTTTTGTTTCTTCTTCAATATTACTATATTGAAGAAGAAATAAAAGAAAAAGTAGGGAAATGTCCCAGAGAAGTTAAGAATTCAGCAGATGGCGATAATCCACCTAAATATCGTTTGCCAACTAAAGACAAACAACATCATAAGACGCAGGAAGATATTGAAGAAATTGCTTTACTGGTTTAATTCACTGGTAGTTAATTGTTGTCTAACCTCAGTTACAGTATTGCTTTTTTATTTATTGTGATTTTTTTTTTCAAAAGGCAGCCCCAATAGAGGTTAACTCTTAGGCCTGGGTTTGGGTGGCACAATGAAAGAAGTTGTTAAATATTTTAACATTGTCCAAATGCACTATTGTTGTCATTCACTTAAACCATCTTGCTCTGTCTCCTGTAGAGGTATGGACGCAGAGGGTTTTGGGGAGCTGCTCCAGCAGGCAGAGCAGCTGGCTGCAGAGACAGAGGCGGTGTCAGAGCTGCCACATGTTGAGAGGAACCTGCAGGAGATCCAGCAGGCGGGGGAGAGGCTTCGATCCCGCACACTGACCCGTACTTCTCAAGATGCTGCCGACGTAAAAGCGTAAGAAAAATTACCTGTTCAGCCCATTTAGTCAGTGCTGCAACATAGCCTCATGTGCCCTCTAGTGCTTGTCTAGAACGACTCCATTTCTTTGTAAGCATTGCCCTTGGTTAAGGGCAATGTTAACTACATCTCTGTCTCACTTTCAGGTCAATCCTTCTTGGTTCCAGAGGCTTAGACATCTTCCACATTTCTCAGAGACTGGAAAGTCTTAGTGCTGCCACCACATTTGAACCGCTGGAGCCAGTCAAAGACACTGACATACAGGTATGAAGATCAAATCAGGCGATATCAGAAGCTAGCTGCTAATATTTCAGTCTTGTGCTAGGTTTCACTGGAGAAAGACAGTTGTCAAATGCAAAAACACACAGTCCACATTAGCCAGAGAGTAACCAAGTGATGAAAAAGATGTTCTAAGATCTGTTTTAAAGTATTGCAATAATATTAATTAGCCAGGTCTTCCTGCCATGGCAACAAGGTCTTTGAGTTTAGGTCTGCAGGATGAAATGAAAGTGACTCATTCAGCCATATGGAGATACTCGCAGCTTGAGCCAACAGGCTTTTTGTCCTTGTTGCCAATGTAAACGTCATTGCAGTTCTAAAAGATGCAGTGATGAGTAGCTCAGTCAGGCTGTACTGTATCTGTAGTGTTGCAGCAAATATAAAAAAGTTTATTGACAATTGACTGCATATACTGTAGTTAACATGTTCAATTATGACATATATTTGATAGTCGAACGAGGTAGACGAGGTAAGAGAAGTTTTGTATTGCAAATATGTAGTCTGTTTTGATCATGTTTTGGGTCTAAGGAGGCAGTTGTGTTGTGTACTGAGAAATGGTCCTGTATTGAGCCATGTTACTGGACAGTGGTTGGCCGATGGAAGTTTCCATTGCATTGCAGGAAGGGGAAGAAGTGTTTTGTTTGCATTACCTATAAGTCAAAAGCAAAACGGTGAAATGAACATTGAAAAAGATCATCAATCAACAAGCAGATTTTATTACCATTCTTTTACTGTTCATCATTTCTTTTTAGTCATTGATCTTGGTCAACTGAATAACTGTAGGCGAGCCTGGGTGGGTTTGACTGACTGACTGGAAAAGCACTTACACACACACACACACACACACACACACACACACACACGTACTCTCACACTCACACACACTCACTCACTCACTCAGTCTCTCTCTCTCTCTCTCTCTCTCTCTCTCTTCCTCTCTCTTCCTCTCTTCCTCCCTGCATTTGCGATTTCCCTTACTGGCTACAGGTTCAGAGTCAGTGCATTACGCAGTGTCATTTCAGTAAAACGTGCAGTACAGCGTTGCAGCAGTTTTGCTACCAGCATGACATGATCTTCCAACACACATTGATAACATCGTGTTTACCAGTCCCAACATCTATTATATACACATAAGACAAATAAATAATCCCCATCTTGTAAATTACTAGTTGTCACTACAGTCTCAACCTTCCAATATCCATTACATTGTAAAAGCATTGATTAGAAATTAAATGTTAGATTACAGTGTTCTGAAACATATTGATAATGGCTAGTGCAAAGATAACCAGATAGAAATAAATACAAAGATTTCTTGCATGGCATCCTTTTATTTCAGAGATGCAGCAATATAGGTCCTGTTGTAAGATATTTTTGCTTCAGGAGAGAAATTTAAAATCAGTAAAATCTAGGCTCCTGCAGGCACAGTGCAGCATGATGCCAGATATCAAAACCGGGTGTGATGTTTATGATGTTTTCCTTATAATTTTTGCTCCATTTAGGTGATCTAGATCCAACGTTTGTACTTCAACAGGAGGAGATCTGTTCTCTTCCATTTGTGAATTAACGCACCACTTTTATTATGATTAAACTTTGTCATGTGAAATGGAGATGTTTAACGTTCTCCGGTCAGTTTGCTGCTGGCAGTGTAGTTTACTTCATTCAGAAAGATCTTGTTTTACGGCATATATATATATACACACACACACACACACACACACACACACACAAGCAAAAGAGAAGGAGATATAATCATGTCAGTGACCAGCACTGATCCTGCCTAACTGATCATGTTGTTGCATGTATGTACAGTATCTGAACTGCCTGATTAATCGTGAAGCTGTTGGGAAAGACTAGGTCGGCTAAGGTTTTAACCAGCACTAGCCTGTGTCCGGTGAGAGACTGTTAAGGTGACTCTCTTGTCAGGTGCAGTAATATTGTTGAATCAGGTCAGTTATAATAAAATGTGTAATTTAAGAGTTTAAGTGATGCACAAAGGGCAGTAGGGTCGGGGCAGTGCATGGGCCCGATGGAAGGGACACAAAGGAAGGGCCAACATGCTGTCAGTGTATATGTGTGTGTGTGTTTGTGTGGTTATGATTTTTGCATGAGTGAGTTGATAAATTCTTCCCCGGCTCCTGTGTGGAACACACACACACACACACACACACACACACACACACACACACACACACACACACACACACACACACATACAAAGTACCAAGACCATTGGTGTGTGAGTGATGTGTCTGAATGTGTGGTTTAAAGCAGATAAGTGAGCATCATACTATAGGAGCCTATATAGAAACAGCCCTCGACTTGGGCTTCATCAACCATGTTCCTATGAGGTAATCTTCTTTTGTATTTAACAAGGACACGAGTATTTCTTGCCCCTTTGACAGATGTTTAGAAATCAATTTAAATGTAGGTCCTATTTTTGGCTAGTACACAATTATTTGCATGTGCATCCATGGGATGTACAAGGAAGAATATTGTCAGTAACTGCTACAAAATTAAATTAAAACTCAAAACCAATCCTATAGAAGACGCATGTGTACAGATTTACCAACAGCTGACACCTCATTGTGAATGGTTTTAGAGTAGTCCTTCTTTTGTTAGGTTTCCATACAGCAATTATGTTGTGCATGTTGGTGGTTAAAAGAAATGCTGTGCGGTGCTGTTCAGGGATGAAGGGTACATCATTTGCATGTGTCCTGCGGTAAACAAAAGATGATGACAAAGAGAAGCCTAGAGCATCGGAAACAAAATGGAAAAAAAAGAAATCGGAGATCACATGGAAAAAATAGCCGGAGAAATGAAACCGTAGAAATGGAAGACGGAGAGTGATACCGTTAGAAAGATGGCGACTGCTTTTTTTTGTCTGTGTCCTCGTCTCACTTTTCACTGATCTATATTTCTCTCTCTCTCCCTCTGCTTTTCCTCACCTCAGTCCCTTTCAGCTGTTGCAGCCTCTCACTCTTCCTTTCTCATCTACCTCTTCCTTCTGTTCTCTCATTTTTCCCGTCATCTCCCCTTTACATCTATTCTCTGGCTTTCTCTTCTCTCTCTTCTGTCACAAAATATCCCCCCCGGCAGTGATGGCATGCATTTTGCCGATGCAGTCGGCTAAGCCCAGAGCATCTGCTGAGTAGCTTCACAGGGCATGTGTATGTGTGTGAATGTTTCTGTGTCAGCCGTGATCGATTGCTGGCATATACAGTGCGTCTCCATGTGCTTATGAATGAACCCGATTGTAGTGTGGATTTGGCTGCACGTGGGAGCGTGCGTCTTCATCCCTGTCTGCACTGGCCCACACATGAATGCAGCTTTATGGCATGTGCCTGTGTGTGAATGAATGTGTGCCATGTGCGCAAGTGTTGTGTGTAGTAACGCGCCTGCTTTGTGTTTGCTGTGATAGTCAGTAGACACATAGGAATCCCCCACCACCCCACCCCCCACCCACATTTGCCTCCCAAACCCTTCATTAACTAAACATGACCCTTAAGAGCATGATTAGCCTCATTTCAAGACAGGATGTCGGAAGCCATCAACCGAGGGGGGAAAAAATCCATTACTGTAATTGCATTGAGCCGAGGGAGGGTGAACGGGGGAGGGAAGAAAGGAGGATGCATAGATGGATAGAGAAGGAAGAAAATGAGTGGGATTGAGGGAGGGAGGAGGCGGAGGGCCATCAGAGATGCTGTGATGGAGTGAAGGAGGGCTAGAGAAAGAGAGCGAGAGGGTAGAGGATGAGCGCTGAGGCGGGGGGGGGTTGTCAGCTGATGGTAGGAACTGATGCTATATATGAATCCATAGTTCCTTCTCATGGATCCCCCCTGTGTCTAAGAACACAGTTGGTATGGCCCTCCGACAATAAAACCACCTCCAGTGAGTCTTGATGTAGCACTTCCACTTGGTTCTCCGGCTCGCACGCAAGCGTCATTGGCCTGCTTTCGAATGGGGAAAAGCTGCAAGCGGTCCGCCATGCCGGCTCAACAAGGCACAAGGAACACGCCCCAGCATGGCGGCCACTGCTTCTCCCCCGGCACGACAACATAGAGGTATGGACAGGCAGAGGGTGATGACCTGGGCTGCCAAAGCCCAGATACCTGGGCACAGACAAAGACACAAAAAACTATTTTCATTTGTCTCATCCTCTCTTCTCATCTATCTGTCTGTCTGCCTGGCAGGCATGCGCCCAGAATGAGTGAGTATTACCTATACACATGAATACGCACGCACTCACACACTCTCACACACTCACCGTCACACACACACACACTCACAGACAGGCATGTGCTTTGTCTGTTAGACTTTTTTGTCACCTCTCTTTCTTCTCACCCTCTTCTTTGGTATGGTATATTTTGTGTCGCACACATGGCGATGATGATGATGATGATGATGATGATGATGAAAATGACGATTTATAAATTGTGAATGATTACAGACAAACATTGCTGTCTGAATTGCACATATATGCAAATATGCATGAATATAGACTGTAGTACTTATTGTATGTCTCTTTGCTACACAGGATGCAAAGGAGTGAAGGGTGGGGTTTCTCTCGGACACACACACACACACACACACACACACACACACACACACACACACTCACTCACTTGGGCAGTGGACAGCGCATTCTGTCTTGGCAAATGAGGAGTGAAAGCCCTCCACTCGTTCAACACGACTCCCTACGTTCGGCTCCTCTAACAACTCATTGACTGTGTCCTTACATAGCCTTTAGATTCCTTGAGACCCTGTATTTCTACGACATACTGCGTCTGGTGCGTGATCAGCACAAAGCGGGGTCGAAAGTGAGAAATTAGATTCCCAGCTTTCCCCTGAACATACAGTAAGATTTCATTCATGCGCAGACGGTGTGACTGTCTCGACCAAGGCTAATGGAAAGCGGGCCTTTGTGTGGTGGCACAGAGATTGAGCACACACATGTGTGTTAACACATATGTTTGAAATCAGACACAAGCCAAATGCAATAATTTTAAAGAGTGCTAATGTTAATGTCAAAAAAGGTCAGATTGGTTCTTTGGTATAATAGGATGTATTTTTAAAGACACAGTCAGACGTCCAAAGTTATTATTTTATATCATTTTATAACATTGTAGCAGAAATTAGAGACTAACGACTACAACTTTATTCAGTTTTCCTTAGAATTTGATTCTAGACAAGTCATTGCTCCTGCCTTCATACACTACTCAATATTTTCTGATTCATCTTTGATTATTAAATCATTTTTTGTGGCTGTGTTCCTGTAGAAGCTTCTGGGCTGTCTGGCCGACAGGCTGTGGGTGTACAGTGGGTTGCAGATCTCGGAGGATACACAATACAGGGGTGGGGCAACAGAAAATGTACATCTTTGGATACACCTACTGTCCAACAATGAATTAGTGAAAGCGATGAGCATGCATTTGTCTTCTGCTAAAATGTCTTCTTTTGTGGCCTCTGCATTTCATCGTGGTCCTTTAAATACAACGCTTTTCCTTTTATTTTGTGTTTATTTGTACGGAGGAGGTATTGAAACGTGTGAAATGTTAGGTACAAAATGTCTCACACTGAATTAACATGTTAGGCTTTCAGATATTTAGCCCCAATCAAAATTACACCATAGCTGTGATATTAGCAACTGCGATGTTGTCCCTCTTAAATGTAATAAATATTCATTAGCATTTTGATTGCAACATGATGGTAAACGGTATCAAATATACAGTTTCTGGTATCAATTGCAGGTCTTTGTCTTTGTGCATTTTTATTACAAACAACATACGCCATACAATTAACATTTCTTGTAAAGTGAAATGCATTTGCATCTCAGACAAATGGGAATTTTGGCCCCAGCTCTTGTCTAAGTTGTCAGTTTACATTTGGCACAAAAAATGTTTTATAGGCAAAGTCACTGGCACCGCAAGTGCGGCTGGCAACCGGCAACACAATGACAGCAGTGAAAAATCGTTTTCTCCTGTTGTACTCAAAACAAAAAATGCTGAGGCAACTGCCCTGCACCATCATCCAGTGTTGCCCAATATGCCACTTTAAATGCTTTTGGAACGTGCACACCACACCTCACCCCAGCCCCACCCTCCAGATCCGTTTCTGTAAAAGATGCCCTCTCCCATTTACAATCAGCATGACTAAAACAGCCTCCCTTTCTCTTGTAGGTCAGGTATATTCTATGTTCTTATTACAACAGTTGTGTTCAGTTTTCTTCGATTTGTTTCTACTTCTCTTCCTAGTTTCAAGATCTCTAGTGAGTGTGGACTAGAGCTTTTCTCTGGGTGCTAAAATACAGACGTATTGTCAGCTTCTCCAAGGAGAAAAGTGGTGGGGGGGTAGCAGAGGGGTAAATTGGCAGGTTGGAGGAAGAAATGTATTTTCCTCTTGAATGGGTTCAGATGGATTAATACAGTTTAGCATTTAACCAAGGCACTAAGTTATATTGCTTTAGCCGTGGCTTAATCTAGATTATTGAGAAACTAATTTCATGTAAGGATACATTTTTGAAAATAGTAATAACGCTGAACAACCTATGTAAATAAGTTGTAGATTGCAAAACATTAATGCATTACAAAACTACAGTATATGCCAAAATAATACCTTTCCTGGCCTACACATCTTTGACCGAGTAAATTTACTTAGACACTGCTTTGATTTTGAAGACAAGATAAGCAGCTTGACTCCAGTGAGTGAGTTTATGACCTAACACTGACAGTTGTCAATGGTTTTCTTTTTATTAAGGACCCTATTATTATCCAAAAATAGTTGGATCAAGGCCATTAATATCAATAATATCATTGGCTGGATAATGACCCACAGATTGAATCCTGGGATTCCCAAGACGCATCTCTGATGGGGGTTGAAATGTTAGCGAGATCCTTAACCGTGTCCATTCAATGTCATTTTAACGCTGGCTGACCTGGATGACAAAGCAACAAAATAGTGTCAGCATCCTAGTTTAAATTCAGCAGTGTATCAGAGTCTGTTGCAATTGAACAAAGCTCTTCCTCTGTAGTTCTGTTGTAAAACAATAATGAAACACAATAGACCAAGACGGCGCTCACAATTTACTTTATATGCCATACATTATGATTAAGACTCTGTTCAGCCCCACTCATCAGTCCTGCAGCTACCGCAGCAGACTGGGTCGAATTAAACTCATCACATTCTGCATTCACACAGTGACCACAGACGATTTTCTGGAAAACACCAGAGTGATCACATCAGCTCATACAAATGCTTCGCATTCACTCATTAGTGTTAGTTGCAGTTGGTGAAGCAGTTTCAATTTTAATTGGATGTTGATAGCATAATTCATTAAGGCCAGGTGGATTGACTCATCCAGATCCTACAGTCTCTCGTTTTCGGTGCAGTAATTATGAGTCACTCTATCATATTTTAGTAAATTGGCCTTTCTGCTTCTCGCTCGCCTTTATTCGTCAGGATCAAAGGATGAAATTGGAGAAGGAAGAGAGGAAGGCAATGACAGACAGAGGTGAATGCTGGGAGCAGGGAAGGAAAGGAATGGGTGGGAATGAGACTGAAGTGGGCAGAGACGAGCAGGTGGGATAATGGAGGTACAAGTGAAGGCTGATAATTTTGCACCGTGTAGAGCAGAATAATAATAATCGCTGTTCTCTGACTTTGACAAACGCTGCGTCTTCAGACAGAAAGACGTATGGTGTCAGATAATGGCATACTGATGACATTTCTGACAGGACCAGCTTTCCACCAACGTGAGGAGAGGCTGTTATGTTGAGAGCAGAAGGCGTATGATCATCGGCATTTCAAGAGTAATATGTTATGGCATTACTTTATATGATAGGGATGCAAAATTGCATACACCACTTGTCTTGTCAATGTAAGACAACAAAAAAAGAAATAGAAATATGCAGTTGAAACAACTGAGGCTAAATGTCATAAACGAGGCAAAAACTTAGACTTAAGTATCTTGGACAGGGAGATGCCCAAGAGTGAATGTAAAGGTTTTTTTTTTTTCTTTTATTGTTGATAAATTTTTGTTTTTGATTGAACTACTACATTTTCGGCCATAAAAGTGCTTAGCGTCATACATAATGTACATAATGCTGGCTTGTTAAGCTCAGTGATGCATTATTTGAGGAATTACTTAGTTAATGGCAAGAAACTGACAATTGACAGTTGTGATAAATGATATCCATTTTGTGGGTTTGCTGTTTTTTTTTCTTTACATTGAATTGTGTAAATTGAAAGCGCAAAATGCTTTTCTTTTGTCTTAAAGCTTTGTGTAAGGCTGTGGTTTATGGTGATGACTCTGTCACCATATTTGATGGCTTGTTGACAGAATGAATAATTGAGAAGAAGTTGGATTAATTAGGCTATAAATCAACAAACAGCAGGGCATGACATTTTTTGTGAAATTATACTTCACTGTAAATGGTTAAAATGTGCTGATCTTGTCATTCTAAAAGGTGATTCTACAGAACAACACTCTATAGAATATAGAACACATTGAATATGCATCTCACTTGTAATAATCAATCAGAATTTTTTCACCAAGATTTTATTTAATCTTCCAGGCCTCAGAATATACTGTATGTCAAGTTCAACCAAAATATTCTAGACATGGCTATTATTTTCTGAAAAAGAAAAGCTTTTAGGAATACTTATTTAGGTTTTTAATACCTTAACACACGTCACCCAGCCTTGTTTTTGTATTTCGACAAAGCCAATGCAGCACGGCCTGCATTTTGCTGTGTTACATGATGCGTTCACCGACTTGCCGTCTGTAGCGCGTTCTTCCTCCGTACTCCAGTTGTTACACAAGCGTCGCTGACTCCCTTGAAAGCTCACATCTTGTGTAAAAGTAGTTTTGTTATCAGTTCTAGGAGATGTGAATAATTACGTTGTTCAATAAAAGGGAGCAGAATAGGGGAAGGACTGTCTGCAGTGGCAGCCATCTTGAGCTGACATCAAAATGGAGGCTATGATTATTGCTGCCTCATTGCAAAATGGTGTGTGAAAAGCATCAACGCATATCCAGCCCACCAATACTGTATCAAAATGGTGACCGTACTTCTGAGTCCGCCTGACAGTAATTGGGACTGAAACATATCTGAGAAGGGCAGTGATGAAAATGGAGGAAATTTGAGGAGCTGCTTAGAGCCAATGATGGTGCGCCAACAAAATCTTTCCCCCTAAGAACTCGCGGGTTATCTGCTATTTTTTGTCCATACCAGTGGAACCTAATATCTCCTGCTCTATCTCTCTCTGTTTGTCTTTATTCTCTGTGTGTTTTTCACGGTGTCTCGTTCCCTCCCTCCGTCTGTCTGTCTCTGCCTCGTTCACAGGGCTTCTTGAAGAATGAGAGGGACAACGCCCTGCTGTCAGCCATCGAGGAGTCGCGTCGCAGGGTCGGTATTTTGCCTCGTGATGGAAAAGATTGAGTGTTACTGAATCTCACCTACATTACAGGAAAAGAGTTCAAAAGCATCTTCTGCTCCAAGACAGGCCTGAAAAGCACATTTCAATATCATTCCCATTATTTTCAAGTCTTTACTGGTGAAATTATTGATTAAGCAATCAGACTCTAGTCTCCTATTTAATTTACAGTCAGATTAGCACTGTAGTACTTAGCAAATCAAAGTAAAGGAAAACAGAAAAGCTACATTTTTAACAATTTTTCACGTGCTGTGATCTCAAAGTCCTTCTGGTGTCAAGCTTGAGGGAATGGTTTTGAACAGGCTTCCCTGATGTGCCGAGCTAATAGGCCCTGTGTTTAATTAGCTGCTGTTCCCATTATCTCTCTCAGCTCCCTGAGAGAGGAAAAGGAACTCGTGTGTTTAAGTGGAAAAACCAGATGCACTGAGGATTTAAAAGGAAGTGGATATGACATGTACTCACAGGTTTCTTTTTTCCTTTTTTTTACATTTTTTCTTTGAATGATTTATTGTTCTGGCATGTTCGTGTGACTGCTTCAGCTTTCACTCAACAAGAAATGTAGGCTCTCGAATGACAAATTTAGTCTGACATGTCCAATATGATCTCACTTCATTTTCTAGGGTTGAAGCCAAATTGCGACCCCAAAAAATCACCTCTTCTTTTATCTTTGATCTTCTTTATTAGTGTGTTTTTATTGGAATGTTTAGCTCAGATGAGGGTGTCAAACATATTTTCATTGTACTATGGTATAGTGACAAATGCAGTTCTATTCTATTCCTCCTCTAAATTACCTCAGATTCACCTTTTTCAACATACATTGACCGCAGCTTTGAAAAATTGAAAGCTTTGACATTTCGGCAGCGACCAATGTAAGCCAGTAAATTGTGGCTTATTCCTTCATCTGTGCCTCCCTTAGCTGGAGATTCAATTATCTCACGTTCCCATTATCTCACATTGAGTCTCTGTGGAGGGTTAAAATAAGCTGCAATGTGTCCTGGTGGAGTGGCACAGTCTCAACTGAGACCTGTGTGTGTTTTCGTGTCATACGGTGGCCCAATTTACATAAGTAGTGCAAGTGCCTGTTCAGAATGTACCTGCTGGTCGAAAATCATTGCTTGGCCTGCATAAATCACTATACAGGTCGATGTCCCTACCGTATCTGTTTTAGACGTTCCTGTTGGCCGAGGAGTACCATCGTGAGTCCATGCTGGTCCAGTGGGAGCAGGTGAAGCAGAGAGTTCTGCACACGTTACTGGGAGCAGGAGAGGACGCACTGGACTTCAGTCAGGATGTAGAGGTACGAGATACAAATCTTGACAAATTTCACAAATGTATTTTTTTCATTAAATACATATGACAACAGTATTATTTAACAATAAAACCTTACTAATTACTACACTTAAATTATTAATTATTTTTATTTATTAATGATTTCCATTGCCATAAAATATCCTCCCACCATGATAGAGTTCCATCTTGTTGTCAGCAGGCTTCAGTGGTCATCATATCTTGCTTGTGGTTGCTTGCTGTCTGAGTCTGCAGAACGTCTCAGATGGCAAGAAAGCTAATTTTGATTTTGTCAAGATTTCGCTGTTTGAAGATCAAACTCTTCACTCCAGGCAACGTATCTCGTGTTGTTGAGACGATTGTTGAATTAGCGCCACATATACCCAGCCCTGCACAAATCTTCCTCTGTTTAATAAGATCTGTCATAAAAAATGAATAAGTCTCCCAAAAGAAAAGTATAGGTCAAATACTGCTGCTCTTTAATAATGTAGAGGCCAGAAGAAATGTCTATTTTTGGCATTACTCCAGAGGTAAGGCAGGTAGACTTGAGGTAACAGGGTCTGCCGACAACTGACTCTCGGAGTCTACTTGCCTGTGTGCAGTGTATTAATAAAGTCAACGGTGGTGTGTTTCTGTTACAGCCCAGCTTTGTGAGCGAAGTGACAGCTCCAGGGAGAAGTGCACTGGACAGCGTGGAGGTGGCTTATGGACGGCAGGCAAGTCACAGTGTCTCTGATCATGTTGATGTTCATCAAAACTCAAAAGAGAAAGGGACTGGAAATTTCAGTAAACACAAATTACATTTACACAGTAAAAATCCACCTCATGAATTGACTGTAGTTAGTTATTTAAATTCCAACAGTCCCACTCTTTGTGATGCTCTGTCCGGTTGAGTTAAAATGAGGTCACAGCAAGCCAGGAAGTGTCAGATCAAACGTATTGATCATTTGGGGCTGTAGACCGGACATCTGGGTAATTTTCTCTCTCACTCACTTGTTTGTTTGTGTCACTCTACCACATGTCCCCACCCCTTATCATCCCGTATGACCTTTTCTTTTCTCGCTATGTATTTGTCTCTCATCCGCTAAATGACGCAGTGCTATGCATGTATATTTATTCAGCTTTTCCTCTAACTATGTGTCGCCACATTGCGTGCGGAGTCATTTGTCTGGTTTTTGTTGTCCTATTTGATGACCTTTTAAACATTTTGATCCTTTTCCTTTTGTTCTTTGTTGCGAACTACTTCACTCGGCCATAGCCTTTGATTTTCACATGTGACGCTGAGGATGGAGTCGGAGGTGGATTTCAGTTTTTTTCCCTCCCATCAATATGCAGATGTCGAAATGGAATCTAAAAATTCAACATTGAAAAATATAGAAAGCGTCTCTATTAAAAAAAAAAAATCTTTCTCTTTCCTCATTCAGATTTATGTATTTAATGAGAAGATAGTAAATGGACACATTCAGCCTAATCTGGGAGACTTATGTGCTTCTGTTGCTGAAAGCCTGGATGACAAGGTAATGTAGACAGACATATCTCCTATCAACATAAACGCAATTGAAGTATAAGCCCTCTGCAGAATATATGTCTCGGTTTAACTCCTGGTGTCGTTTCTATGCATGCACCCTTCCTGCTCTCGCCATATCAGAACGTATCTGACATGTGGTTGATGGTGAAGCAGATGATGGATGTGTTGCTGGTACCGGCTAAAGACAACCTCAAGAGTCGCACTTCAGTGGACATGCAGATGGCGTTTGTACGTCAGGCACTCAGCTTTCTTGAGAACTGGTAACTCTGCCTTTTTTTGTAAAAAAAAAATTTCTAGATCAAAGTTACTGCTGGGTACAACGTCTGACTGCGTGTGTGTGTCCGTCCTCTCTGCCAGTTATAAAAACTACACCATGGCTACAGTATTTGGGAACCTCCACCAGGCCCAGTTAGGAGGGGTACCAGGAACATTCCAACTAGTCAGCAGTTTCCTCAACATTAAACTACCAGGGCCGCTGCCTGGTATGCAGGTAAGACACAGAGAAACATGTTAGATTAGCAGATAGCCTGGCTGCCAAGGCATCTCAGCACGCATGTGTATACATTGATTCCAGTTTCTCACTTTTTATCATGTGGTTTATCGAAGCTTAGCTGAATCCCTGCACAGGCAGGTTTGTGGCCAAACAGTGAAACTGCAAGGATAATTCCTTTGCAGTCAGAAGAACAGCATAGTATCTGTTAGTGGAACAGTGTCACCTTTGTATTAAACGTCTGCATATGTGACAGGATGGGGAGATTGAGGGCCACCCGGTGTGGGCTGTGATTTACTACTGCCTGCGTTGTGGAGATCTGAATGCAGCCATGCAGGTGGTGAACAGAGTGCAACATCAGCTAGGGGACTTCAAGACCTGGTTTCAGGAGTACATGAACAGCCCGGACAGACGGTGAGAACATGTCAGCTTTTTGTTTTATTGTTAGGATGTCTAAATAGGTCAAGGTAATTCAAATTGCATTTAAATGTCCCGTTTTTGTCTCCTCAGCCTTTCTCCAACCTCAGAGAACAAGCTTCGTCTCCACTACCGCAGAGTCCTGAGGAACAGCGCTGACCCCTACAAGAGAGCCGTCTACTGCCTGATTGGGAAGTGTGACATCAGTGATAACCATGGAGAGGTGGCAGAAACGACTGAAGACTACCTCTGGCTGAAGGTAGAGTCCTCTTCTTTCTGCTGTTTTTCTTTGTGGTTTGTTTTGTGAGGTTCATGCGTCAGCACACTAGACAGAGCACAAGCTAGTGGTTTTTCATTAAATCTACGTTACTTAAACTTGACTTTTGGCAATCTATCTTTTCTTGTATCTGCATTTTTAGAACCTGTAGTATTTCTTACCTTTGTGTTTACATAGCATGTTAACAGATGCTATATAAACAGGGATTAATAACTATATAATTCAGGGATTAATAAAGTACTTCTGATTCTGAAGTGCTGTGTTGTGTCCCTGCAGTTGAACCAGGTGTGTTTTGATGATGACGGCAGCAGCTCCCCTCAGGACAGACTGACCCTGCCACAGCTCCAGAAACAGCTGCTGGAGGACTATGGTATGTGTCCCTGTCATTGTGTGTGTCTGTTTGCCATAGCAACTTAACTGTTTTTACATGTGTTTTCCGGTTTAAAAGAAAAAGGAAACATCAGTTAATCACAGTCCTCTTTTAAGAATGCACCACCCCCTGGATATTTTAACAGCACTTAAGCAAACAGCTATGAAAAATCAGCTTTTTATTTGTTTTGGTATTTAGAACATCTCTAAATACGACTGTACCCATGAGCCTCAGCAGCTGTTGCTACTGACAACAAGCCAGCCCAAAGTGTGAGTCAGTTCTTGTGTTTGTTCTTTCAAAGAGAAGCCATTAGCTTCCTTTCACATTGACTCCTCACCTCACGTAAGGTCAAAAACAAAAGTACCCACTCAAAAAACAAAAAACTAAAAAAAGGGGACCATGAGGGCATTAGGCGTTTTCTCCCACATATTCAGAAAGCACTCTTCTCTCCCCTGGGTTTTGTCTTCTCCACAGGCAGATCCTGCTCCGTTCAGATAAGACTGCACTCGTATTGTCTCTCTCTCTCTCTTTCTCTCTCTCTCTCAGTAGCCCTCACTCTCTCCCTTATCCCCCTCTCTCACTCCTGTTTCTCAGTGGGAAACACAGCCCGCAGCCTCATTCTGTTTCCTCCCTGCTGCTCGGCTCCCTCAGTTGTCTGCCACATTGTTCCTTGTTGTCCTCCATCTTGCTTCACAGCGGGATGCAAAGCCCAGAGCCTCTCCCCGTTCCTCTAACATAGTGCCAAGGCTCACCAACCTCATCTGCTCGCTCTCCGGTTCTCTTCCCCTCATTCGCCACGTCTCCGTCTTCTCCTTCATCCCTCTTTGTCCTTACACCTGCACCATTGTGCTCCCTCCTTCCTCCCACTCGTTCTTCATCCTGTTTTACATTTTCTCGCCTTTTGCCTGTGATTCGTTCTTTTCGCCTTCCCCGTTTGTGCGCTCCGCTGCAGCCCTCACACCCACACTCTTATCTCTCCTCCTTCATCCCTTCTCGTCTCTTCATCACTCTCTCCTTCTCTCCTTCCCTCGCTCCTCGTTTTTTTTTTTTTTTTTTTTTTTGAACTAAAGCGCTGTAAGTCTGAGATAAGGCTATAAAATGGCTGACATCGTGCACTCTGTCCTGCTCCCCAAACTTTCAGCCAGGGAGAGGATTAAGAATTATAATTAAAAAGTAAAGTTGATGACTAAGCACATGCACCAGATTAAATGTTTTTAAAATGATTTTTTATGTGTTAGTTGCAGTAGCAGCTGTCAGAATGTGACGTTGCATATCATGAAATTTGGTGACCAGTTTGAATGAAGCAGTTGCAGTTTAAGGGCGACGCAGTAGTGCAGTGGTTACTGCACAGTAGCAGTGTGAAATAACATGTTGTGACAATGCGATCTCAACCAAAAATTGGATCGAGGGCATATGTTTTAAAAGGCACATTGCAATTGTATGTCTAAGATAAGCAAGAATAACGTGTCTCAGTTGACTGGACGCTCATGCGGCGTTACAGCTGTGACATCTCTCCTCCTGAAATTACAATTCCAGTCTCCTTATCTTTTTTTTCTAACAGGAGAGTCTCATTTCTCTGCGAGCCAGCAGCCCTTCCTGTATTTCCAGGTGTTGTTCCTGACGGCTCAGTTTGAGGCGGCCGTGGCCTTCTTGTTTCGTGTGGAGAGACTGCGGAGTCATGCCGTGCACATAGCGTTGGTCCTGTACGAGCTACGGCTGCTGTTGAAGTCATCCGGCCAAAGTGCTCAGCTGTGTGAGTCGAATCACCTGTGTTCTGTGAGGCCATTGAGACACGTCATAAATTAGTTTTGTTTTAAAGAGAACATTTTCTTATCTGTTCAATATGCAGTGAGTCAGGAGCCCGGGGACCCTCCCATGGTGCGTCGCCTCAACTTCATCCGTTTGCTCATGCTTTACACTCGCAAGTTTGAGTCCACTGATCCACGTGAAGCTCTGCAGTACTTTTACTTCTTACGGTAAATAATTTCACCCTGATACACCCAACCACATCCAGCCATGATGTTTTTTAACCTTTTACTATACAGATAGGGAGTGTGGGTAGACGTTATTGGCCATATTCAGCTGTTGCTGGCATTAAATGATACTCGCTTGATTTCCCTTTCTTTTCTAATTCCTACTCTGCGTGTGTCTCCCCGCAGTAATGAGAAGGACAGCCAGGGAGAAAACATGTTCATGCGTTGCGTCAGTGAGCTTGTCATTGAGAGTCGAGAGGTGAGTGACCCACATTTTCACTGCATCCTTCCAGAAAATCAGCCTTTACAGGCTGTTGCTCCCTGTTAGTGCCGTTAATGCAGCTGGACTAATACCAAGTGCTCAGTAGATGACAGATGCACACCAGCCCCGAGCCATTTCGGAGCCGTGTTTCCTTTATGAGAGTCAGGTTACCCACACGTAATTGCTTTCTCGTGCTCCAGGCCTGGTCTGATGCATCAGAGCTGAGCGTTTATTTCATTTGAAGGCTTTTTGTGTGGGCATTCAAATAATCAGTCTAGCCGACATCAGGGTGTGGGTTGGAGTGTCGTCTGATGGAGCAGGCTTAGGTGCGTTAATAGAGATTGAGACATCTCCATCTTTGAGGCAAAATGTTATAAAGATTAAAATATACATTTATAATATTTATTAAATACTTATAATACTAATTCAGCCGTATCATAGATAGTATTAGCTGGTGTAAGAATACCAGTTTTAAAAGGGTTTTTAACCAGATGCAGAAAAAGCCACTTGACTTGTATTAAATGTACTGACTATCCAGCTCTGTTTGCTTTTAGTAGAGCAGGACGTGTTATTAGTTTTCATAGATATATGTAAAAAGAATGTTGGTCTTAAGCGTTTTGTGCTTTACATGGTTTTTGATATGGTTGTGTTGTCTCTTTTGCAGTTTGACATGCTGTTGGGGAGATTAGAGAAGGACGGCAGCAGGAAGGTAGGAAGGTTATGCCTTTTATCTCTCTATCTCCCCTTCTCATCTCACCCTCTCATCTCCGTTTACCTCTCCCCAGCTCTCCAGCCATCCTCTCCTCTCTCTTTGTGTCACATTTGTCTTCTGTCGCTGTTTCTCAAACATCACCATGTTTTCTTTGTCACATAGTGTGTGGAATCTGACTTTGTTATATTCACATTAACGTCACTCTAAAGTACATTAAATCAAGAGATGAAATTATGACTCCATGGGAGGTGGATTATATTGTATTACATTTTTCAGCATATGATTGCAAGACTGATATGCACAACCGGATCTCCATTGTTCTTTTGATTTGTGCAATCCCCTTCTTTACAAGGAAAACACTACATGAGATGAATATACAGGTCACTGAAAGGACATTAGTCAGATACATTATTTGGGAATAGTGCTGCGATGGGATGAGATAAGACATGGTCACAGTAGGCGTTAGCTCATGCATTATATGTCTGACAAAAAAAAGTAATCAATCTGGGGCAGCTACTGTTTGTCAGAAACGTTCATTTTGCCAGACGTAAAATTGTTAATAGTCGCTCTAATAGTTTGAAATAATCTAAAAAAAAAACGAGATTCATTGCATTTACCATGTCTCTGAAGCATTATTCAGTCCTTTATTTGGAAACAAATCAATTGCCTGCATTAGTACTCGTGTTTTGATAACGATGTTAATGAAGACACTGTCCTCAAGATGACTAATTCATCTAATTCTGCCTTAAAGGCCACCAAGTTTTCATTTCGGTGTTATGTGGGGGGGTGTTCAATTTTTCATGATGTGATTTCTCTGGAATCAAGCTAACTACTAAACAAATTACTCTCCACTGATCCTCGGCTCTGCCATCAGAGGCGAAGCAGTATCGACACTGTATTGTCTGGTGGACTCTCGGTCTCACTCTGGTCTTTCCTCCTTCACGTTTAGCCTGGAGTCATAGACAAGTTCGCCGGGGACACCAGAGCCATCATCAGCAAAGTGGCTCTCGAGGCAGAGAACAAGGGCTTGTTTGAGGAGGCGGTCAGACTCTACGAGTTGGCCAAGGTGAGCAGACCTTTGTTTGGTGATTTTTGCTGCATTGTCCTGTTTCTGTTGTTAAATGTTCAAGTTTCCTCACTCTCCGTCTCTCCCTCTCCGTGTTGTTGTAGAACCCAGATAAGGTGCTGGAGTTAATGAACAGACTGTTGAGTCCAGTCGTTGCTCAGGTCAGTGCTCCGCAGTCCAACAAGGAGCGGCTGAAAAACACTGCCGTGGCCATAGCTGAACGGTAAGAACACACACACACACACACACACTCAGGCCTAATCTAAATCCAGTGAGCAGCATCTGTTTAGCGTCTTAACATCTCATCTTCCTTTCCCATTGCAGGTATCGTTCTCAGGGCATCGCCGGAGATAAATCAGTTGACAGCACTTTCTACCTGCTCTTAGACCTGCTGACGTTCTTTGACGAGTACCATGCAGGTCATGTTGACAGAGCCTATGACGTGAGTACTGCTGTGGCACTATAGGGAAAACATTCTATTTCTGAGTGATGGGCTTTTTTGAGGGAGGGGGGTTGTTTTGAATCAGGGACATCCATTCTGATGGGTTTTTTTTTTCCCCTCTGATAGGTGATGGAGCGATTAAAGCTTCTTCCTCTCAGTCAGGACAGTGTGGAGGAGAGAGTGGCAGCTTTCAGGAACTTCAGCGACGAGGTGAGAGGCAGATGTCCAGACTTCCACTTCACACCTCCCATTTGTCTTGTTTTCCCTTCTTAAAAAATGTTCATTATCATAATATATATCTCCAGGTGCGACACAACCTGTCTGAGGTGCTGCTGGCCACTATGAACATCCTGTACACGCAACACAAACGCCTGAAGGGGGCGCCAACAGGCACACCAGGACGCCTACAGAGGACAATGGAGGACAGAGATATGGTAAGAAGCCATATCTGTTTGAAACGTTTTGAATTTCATGTAATGGATGAAGTCATCACTACCTGGAGAGAAAAAGGGGAAAATAGGTAAATGTATTTTATTCTAATGGCATCATATTAATGCTGCTACTTCTGCTTCTTTAAACAGCAACTGCGAAGCCAGGCCAGAGCCCTGATCACCTTCGCTGGTATGATCCCATACAACATGGCTGGGGACACCAACGCAAGACTGGTGCAGATGGAATTACTGATGAACTGAGACGTCAAACTCGCACAACCTCATACACACACACACACACACACGCATTCACTCATCTGCCATTTCTTTTGTTTAGGCCAATATTTTCATCAGTTTGTTAAAAGCCCCATCCAAATTTCATGCGTTCCAGTTGTTGGTTCCCTCTTTTTTGTTTTGTTTTTTGTTTGTCAGTTCTGTTGTTTCATATTTGCATCTGTAATCATTTGAAATAAAAAAAAAGTGTCATTTTCAGTTTCCTTTTGCTTTTTTGTTTTCATTCAGCCTTTTTCCTTTAATTCATTTGTACCTCATTTTTAGTTTGGCTGTGGCTCATGCAAAGCAGCGAGTCAAGTCTGGCGAGTGAGAGAGGGAGCATGTACATTTCAGTTACATATACTGTTTTAAGTTGGACATTATCAGTTATTTTATAGAAATTGTAGAATATGATGCATAAAGTGGTTGTCCCGCTTGTGCTAATTTCACTGGTGGATCTTTGCTTCACTTTCACAGTGACTGATATCTGTAGGGAAAGGATCTTATGAAACACCTCACTACAAGGTGTTAAGTTTTTGATGACATTTATCACACCTCTTGGTGTATTTTCATGAAGCACCAGCTCACAGGTTTATTATAGATAGATGCACTGTCTTTGTTTCATTACGTTTGTCTGTTAGCTGTTCTACTGGATAGATAATTACATTTATTTGATTTTTAATTGATACTTCAAACAAACAGCCGGAGTCCATATCATTATTAAGAAGCTGTAGATAAGTCATCAGACACTTAGAAGTTTTCCACTGGAGCATTTGTACTCTAAACACTACCTCTTAAACACAGTTTCTACAATTTCCCTTTTTACTTTGACTTAATGAATTAACAACTTACAGTCAATGATCTTGAGTGGAGCAGGCCTGAGCCACATTGTTGCCCACAGGCTGTAGTTCAGTGTCTGACATAACCAGTTCCCTGGCAGATTGGTTGGCTGGCTTGGAGTTGACTACAGGACTTGGGGTGATTTCTGGGATAACAAAGGGAGAATATGGTATTTTTGGCTTAATTGGATCAAAAATAGTCACCCAAAAAAGACAATTATTGCTAATTCCTTTAGCAACAAAAACTAATTTAATAGGATTAATTGCCAAGATGGGCATGTTTCTACCTGAACATCCAAAACAGCATCCGACAACCTCTCACTGATCTCCGGTACAGCATTTACCAGCAGGAACTGACTTCTGCTAAGTCATCATAAACAACCACCCACCACCAGCTCTGTTAGGTTTGTGGCCCACACTTGAATGCCCCTCAGTCTGGCCTGAGAGAACACAGATGGAGGCTCATGCTGTCTTGGCTGCACCACATAACCGCACAAAGATGTTAAGTTCATCCACGGCCACAGAAAGAGCTGTGCCAAACTACCATGGGATCCTGTTACACCCAACAGTGTGAAAGACCTGTTTTTATAAACGACTCTGCACCACACATCCCTGCTGGTTGGTCACCTTGACCCCTGACCTTTCAGACATTTGCAAATCGTTTTTAATGGCTACTAAATAAGTTGTTCCTCCTACATGTGTTTTTGTTCGACCATGCTGTGTGTGTGTTTTGATTTCTCCCGACAGCAGAAGACCTGCCTCTAAGGTGCATGTGCTGCAGCTGGTGTTGTGAATCAGGCCGATGACAAACACCTCAGATAACCCGGCTATTTCACAACACCAGGGTGGCACTGCACCACTGCCGACGAGACGCCGAGCCACCACGCGATGCTGCGTGGGGAGAATATATCATAAATAAAATCAAAAGTGTATTTTTCATTATCAAGGTTATTAACAGACACACTTAAATTTAAAGCTGCTTTTTGATGGGCTTCAGGGGCCTGTATACTGACATGTTATCCTATGCAATGTGAATGTAAATTTGAACTGACCTTACAGTTTTTACATTCAAAGCATCAACTTGTGTTTTCATTTCCCTCCCCTTTAATAAATCAGACTCCAGTTCGCAAAACCACCGGTGTATAAGGAAAACAATTAAGACAAAGCCACATTCACTTATTTTCTAAACACATCTCAACACTGTAAAGCACAATCCTTTCTCTCTTGTTAATATTAACAATGTCATCTGTGTGAAGAATCAACATTGTAAGTAGTTGTAGTTGTGCAGACCAGTAAAAGGTCACTTAAAAGATAAATCTGTTTAAAATTATTTTTTTTTAAAAAAGCCAGTGCCAGTCTAATCTGTGATCTGTCCAAACAAAAACAGATGGTCTGTAACCAGATATGATGAAGCCGTGTTTGATGACATCTGAAAATATGGGCTTCAGCCTCTGGCTGAGATGGGTTGGCACTGTGGGAGACACAATGACCCACTTAACAGCATCCCCTGTGGACTCTGCCATTTCCTCCCATGGATCACATCAGAGTCTCAGCTTACTTTGACTGGTTGTCACCATAAACTGGTTTATTAACCCTGTGATGTCTTAGACTTTTGACTTTGGTTTCTCATAATTTGTAACAAAGCATTACAACAAACATCCTTGGCAACAGCGACACCTAGTCGAGAGTCGGTGGTATTTTATTTTTGTTGTGACGATGCCAAATTGTAGGATATTGAAATTTACTAAGTGCACTAAATGTTACATAAAATGTAGGCGTGTCCACTTATAATACTGACGATATAAGTTAATGGCCTCCTATTGAATTTGTCTGGCTATGATTTACAGTATATATAAGCGTCCTCCTGCAGAAAATGTTGCGCAGTAGGTTAATGCGGACGCCAACAGGTGTTCGCAATTGAAGAGCGGCAGATGAGACCGTCGACAACGGACAGATCCGCCATTTGACTGCAAATATATTGTCTTTAAAAACCAAGTGATAGAAATCTTATTTTGTATAGCAATGATCTTAATGTTCTTGAAGGTGAGTGTGAGCTGATTATTGAGAGTTTATTGTCTAATTATAATAGGAGAAGTGAGACAAGCGTTTGTTTGTTTGTAGTCAGCAGTTTTTTTATATATTTTATTTTCTACAATAATTTAAAGATAATGAGAGAAATGGATAATAGTAAACACGAGGAAATGTCCATTGTTGAAAACAGCTGAGCGTGGTCCTCGTGCTTCTCCTCGGCTTCACGTGCCACAGTGCGCAGGGTAATGTTGTCTTCACGCACACGTGCAAACACATGGGCTCGGTACCTGTTGTGCTCTTTGAGTCAATGAGTCGTGTTTGAATGTGCAGGAATCTGCAGCGTGCAGCACTGCACCAACCGCACGCGATGCGTCCTCACCAAAGACCACGCGCGCTGCAAGTGTATCGTGGGATATTACGGCGACCGGTGCGAGAAAAGTAGGCAAAGATTTACTTATTTAATTAATTATTTTTTCTTTTTATAATTTTCCCGAATGGGGATTCTAGCAAATTAACAAAATGATTATTGTTGTTGTTGTTGTTGTTGTTGTTGCGTTTAATTCTACTGTTCTCATGATGTAACCAAAAGCATCATGTTAGTTTTGAGTTATATTTTTTTTTGCCCTCACTGCCTCAGTCGCTTTACTTTTTACTTAATTAATTTGATAAAGTTTTATTCCAGACCTTTGTCATTTGTTGTGTCCAGTTTAGTGTGTTGTATTCCAAATACACACGTTAACAGAATAGTCAGTACTTATTTGTCATACTGGAGTATGAATACTGGCTGATGCAGTAAAAATGATGTATGTGTGTGTGTGTGTGTATATATATATATATATATATATATATATATATATATATATATATATATATATATATATATATATATATATATATATATATATATATATATATATATATATATATATATATATATATATATATATATATATATATATATATATATATATATATATATATATATATATATATATATATATATATATATATATATATATATATATATATATATATATATATATATATATATATATATATATATATATATATATATATATATATATATATATATATATATATATATATATATATATATATATATATATATATATATATATATATATATATATATATATATATATATATATATATATATATATATATATATATATATATATATATATATATATATATATATATATATATATATATATATATATATATATATATATATATATATATATATATATATATATATATATATATATATATATATATATATATATATATATATATATATATATATATATATATATATATATATATATATATATATATATATATATATATATATATATATATATATATATATATATATATATATAACACTGGCTCCTGCAGATGGACACGTTACTGTTATGTGCGGCAGAGACTATATTGGAATCAGAGCGATGGAAGAGTTCTTCGAGTATCACAACGTGCCGCTGGAGTCCCTGCACCTGCCCAACAAAACCTGCCGTGCTCAGAGAGAGGTCATCGATGGGGTCCCGTACTACATGTCCACCATATCCAAAGAGAAATACCTGACATGTGGAGGCCAACCCATGGAGGTACGACAGCAAAATAATATTTACATCCACAAAAATGTAACTAGAGTCTATTTTAGTGTGAAAGTTGTGCGTAGAGACTATACGAATCAGCATCACTTTTAAATGTGGTGTGTGTGTGTGTCTTTTTCTTGCAGACAAACATAACTCACATCACGTACTCTCTGAGTCTCCTGTCAGACCCTCAGGTTATCGGAAACATCGTCAGAGATCCAGTCATTAAGATCGACTACACCTGCGTGTCTCCGTACATCAGACGGGTCAGCCTGCCTTTCCCGGTCGTCCCATTTTCCACGTAAGTGAATATATCAGGGAAGGGGTCAAAGGTCATCTAAAGGCCATTGAGCGAAGGATCAGCAATCAAAGCCTTGTTTCTGAAATTCCATAATTATTAAGTTTGATGCTGCTGATGATAAAATCTCCACGGCAACAAAATGTGTCTAATTTTAATTCGATTGTTGACGTCTGCCTCTTCACATGGACAGTGAGATGGTGGTGCGTGTGCATGAACTGGACGCTGTGATACAGATGATGCTGTACACAGACCACACTTACACCAAACCGTTCACCAGCGCTCCCACCATCGAACTCAGAGACAAGGTGGGCTAACATACAGACTCTGTAGCCATGGTTTGTACTGTGTGAGTTGGTTTTTAGAGGGACTTGTATTGAACGTGTGCAGGTGTACGTGGAGGTGGCCGTGACAGAGCCGGCAGATTTTTTCCTGCTCCGCATTAACGAGTGTTGGGCCACACAGACCTCGCAGCCAAACGCATCGGAGGGATCCACTCACACTCTGCTTCTCAATGGGTACAGTCATCCCCCAGTGCTGACGACTCAGCTTCTCGCTACCGTGAGGTCGACAGATAACCCCCCACCCCACCCCTCCCCCAGACCATCTTTTCCATCTCTGTCTCCAGGTGTGTGAGCGACCCAACGGTCTCCTTCCTCAACGGCAGCGAGGTCCAGTCCGGACGTAACGGGGAGAGTTCCACCGTTCGCTACAGCTTCGAGATGTTTCGCTTCACAGAGGAACCACACAGCCTCTATCTTCACTGCACCGTGCAGCTGTGTGAGCCAGACGACCACATGTCCTGCACACCCGTGAGCTCTTTTTTTTTTTTTTAAATGCATTTGTCCTCAGTCAAATCTCTCAAGGTGATGACGCATGATTCATTCAGGATTTGTTGCGTTTGCTGTTTTGGATTCAATCAGATTGAGTCTCGTGTGCTTTTTTTTTTTTTTTTCTTCTTCACAGAACTGTAATTCCATCAGTAAGAGGGAAGCAGTGAGAGCGGACCCCATCCAGGGTCTGTTGTCTTATGGACCAATCAGAATCGAAATCCCGGACGGACCCGAGTCCAGTAAGCTGCTGTCACCGTTACTGCAGTTACAGCTTCTAGCTGTTGTTGTTGTTGTTGTTGTTGTTCTCTCCTTTTTAGGTCTTACTGAAAGCCCTGTTTACCTGTGTTTCAGGTATACTGATGACTGTGGTGCTGCCTCTAGCTGGTGTCTGGACTGTGGGCCTCTTCCTCATCATCCTCATCACCGTGGCAAAGGCAGGCAGCAGGAGAGTCGCACAAACCGAGGAGAACTGCCAATAAAACATACAGCTTGAATAAAACTTTGAAAAGCTTCCATACAGTTTTTTTTATATATATATCTTATTTATATATGTCTCTAAAATGGGGTTATGTGAAATTATTGTGAAAGGAAAAACAAAATTGTTGAAAAAGATGGGAGAAACAAATGTAGTGACACAGTTCTGGTTTCAGTTGCAAATTACTTCTGTTTCCATCACTTGGAATGTGGTTGTTCATTTTCATTTTGTTTTTTTTTTCTGCTAGTTTGCTAACGGATTAAAAACATATGACTTGTGACTTTAATATTACATTTTTTATAATTTTGATCATTGAAATTATCAAAGATTTTGTGGCAAGCAGCAAGAATAAAAGCGGATTTTGACTTGTCATAGCAGGAGATGCACTGGTTTAACTGAACATTTAACAACTGGAGCCCGTGATTTTAAGTGCACACATCAAATACACACATTTCCCCTTTGTTTTCCCCAACAAGACAATAAACATCACTAAAATCCATATCCTCCTGGAACCCGCCCCACTGATGCTTGTCCTCTGTGGTGGACATCACGTTTTCATGCACATATTTTAAGTCAAGAAACTCAGTTAAATCCTGCTGTCATCTAAAGAGGACATCCTGGGCTTTCTGGGGAGATGTCACGTGACAGACAGGCATGCTGGGAACTCCCTTCTTATAATGAATAAATAAATGATGAAACATTAATAAATGTTGACAGTCGAAGATACAAACTAAAAATCTTTATTTCTAACACGAACTAGTGTCGATCTTTCTAAAACCCCCATGTGTCGCGAGACAGTGTTTCGATCCCTGCATCAACGCAGGCACCACAATCACGTGACTACCGCGAGCGAGGCTTCGTTTCAGGTCCTCGAAGTCAAATACAGTTCTGACAGACATCCAGCAGGTGTCACACTTTTGACTGAGGTTCACTGTTTCATTTCACCATCACCCCTTCTGTTATATTTTCTGCTTTTGTTGACATTTTTTAATTTTATGTTTAAATCTCAAACTGTTTGCAGTATCTTCTTGGCAACTTTGCATTTTAACCGCATGTAGTATTGATGTTGTTGTTTTTTATCATTGAAGCTCTCTGGACGTGTAAATGTTGCCATTGTTTAACCTCGTAAAACAATCAAAGGTCAATCAAAACAGAATGAGATAAATACACTTTACCCCCCCAAAAAGTGTCTTGACTTTCTTTAACTGTCTTTTATTATTTTATTTCTGGATGTTGACGTTGCCCCTCCGTCCTCCTCCTGCCTCGCCTCCGCATCCACAGCTGATGATGGCCAGCCTCCTTATGTTAGCCGGCGGCGCTACGGAACTTAGCAGGCGGCTAACGGTGTAGTGTCGTCAAAATGTGTAAGAGGTCTTAGTTCGCCGTTATGTTAAAGTGCTGTGTCTGACGTCAGCACAGGTGTCTTGCGGACCACAGACGGGCCATGTTAATGTGCCCCCACACTCCACCGGTGTGTAAGTTCACATGCTCAGTTCACGGCTAGTCACGTTAGCCAACTCGCGTCGTCTGACAGCAGAATCAGAGGAGTGTCCGGCTAACTAGCTAAGAGCTAGCGTTAGCCTGTTGGCTACCGCACAGCTTGTCTTCTTAGTTAGCGACTCGTTTTACACTTCGATTAAAACGTAAGCAAAGCTCGAGTATGAGACTATGTTAAATATTGTAACGATACCCACGAGTTTGTGAAACTTGGTTTTCATTTGGAGCTTTCTAATGTGCTACGCTTGCGTGGTGGGTGGCTAGCTTGATAGCTGGCTATGTAACTCTATGTAGACTCTAATGAAGCTCTGCAACCCAGAACATGTTTGAAACATTTAATATATATTTAATGAGATCGGTGTTGACACACCGTGACAGTAAACTATGTAGTGCAACTTAAGATAACTTAAATAGGAAGATATTGTATAATAACTACTTTGCTTGAGGGTCGGTAAGCTAATTTGGTAATTCTTGGTATTTGTCTTCTGTTTTCTGTATTTTATTTATTCCGGATATATTGTTCATCTTATTTCGTATCGTCAATTTGTCCCACCAGTTTCGAGCTTATCTGCAGACAGAACAGTTGATAGAGTCCTAAGTATGGGGCAACGTTTTATTTCTCTGTTTTTTTTTTTTGTTTTGCCTTCACAGATGTGCATGCCCAGAGCGACAGCTGGACCTGAATCGTGTGCTGTCTATGATGGTCAGAGCTTATCTTTGTGCATCATCTGACCGTGAGACTATTTAACCAGCCATATAGTATTACTCCCAAAACAATCCCATATCGCCACTTGTACCATGCTCATTTACACTAATCCCTCCCAGCCCACTGGGGCAAAAGTCCCCCAAAAGCAAGCTCTCCAGATGATATGATAGTAGCCTCCTGGATCACTTTCTGTGCCTGCCGGAGCCTTGCAAGGGTTCTGCTTTTCCTTTCATCCTCAAGTCCCCTTCCTTCATTCTGGGAGACCTTTGACAGCGTGGTCTCCGGCACTGGAACCATGGGTAACAGCTGTGTGTGCCGAGAGGATAGTGACTTGGAGGACCATCACCATGGGTCGACCAGGGTGACCCGAGGACAATCTAGGCGGGGGGATCATGGTACAAGTGTTGGTGCTGAGGCTGGTGAGGCTAGGAGCAGTCGGCCAAGGGACCCGGTCAGGCCGCCACGCAGAGGACGAGGGCCCCATGAGCCAAGGCGGAAAAAGCAGAATGTGGATGGTTTGGTGCTGGACACACTGGCTGTCATCAGGACACTTGTTGACAAGTAAGTCTAGTGGTGGGGTGCAATTGTTAAGTGGGCATCTACAAGTTTAAGTCAGTGTTCAATACTTTATAATGTAGAAAATACTTTATAATGTAGTAAAATGCGGAAAACTAATGCCGACTCCAAGACAGATAGGTATTGCTTGAATTTCTCTTGTATTTTGATTACTTGTAAATGCATATATATTTTCCAGAATTTGTCCACAGTTTGAGTCAAGCATTACTTAGGAATAGTAAATTGGAAGTTTTAGGTGGGTGGAGTTATGGTTGTCATAAAGAAAGCAGTTTTTTGGCTTGGGATGAGCAGTGGCCAGCCGCTGTAATAAATACCACCACGCAGTGAAATAAAACCATAACAAAAATATGCTTGCTTTGACCTCTTGCGGATAATATTACTGCCCATATCCATTACTGTAATAACAGAAACACATCTCACATCTCTAAATGCAGAGCTGAATTTGTTGCTGTTGTCGTAATCTGTCTAATCTGTTTTTTTTAGTGACCAAGAGCCCCCTTACTCCATGATCACTTTGCATGAAATGGCAGAGACAGGTAAAGAAATTCATAATTGGTGCTATGAAAGTTACTGTCATCTCATCAAGCAAAATGCGTCTTGGAGAGTTGTCAGTCCTTAAAGTTTCATTCAAATGAATAGACGCTGCGACAGCACTTGTCTGCAGCTTACAGTCCTGCTGTAATACTGCTGCCTCAGCATTTCTCCAACACACCCACTGTTGCAGCTCAGAGATGTATTATATCACCAGCTGATAGAACGACAGACATCATGTGTTAGACACTACATGTAAACTTAATCTAATTATGGTTTAAACATTCTTTTGTTATCACATTTGGGCAGTGAGTTATTAGACTGTCATACTAGTTTTCTGATTCTTTCCATGGTTTGTGTGTAGTCTTCTGATATTTTTGTGTGTTTTTTTGCGTTTTGTGTTTGCTTTCTTGTCCATATGGTGAATGATGCTGTCATGCTGTGTGTGTGTGAGAGAGAGTGATTGTGTGAATGCCTATGTAGTGGATCGTGTTTGGGCCTTGTGTCATGCACATATGGTGTTTGATGCTCACTTGGAGTGGTGTTGTGTGCCTTTACACCAGCAAAGATGGGTATTAACTTGCAGACAGCAAAGCAGCGAGTCAAGTCAGACAGCCAGTCACTTTCTCTTTTACATGTGCTGCTATGTTACATTATTCATAAACCCTTTGGCTTTCACAGGGGGTTTGGTAGAGAGTGTCTGTTGCTTAGTCATCTAATGGACAGGAAATGGCTGTTTTGCATTTGTGCTGCATTCATTGTTTAGAATGCAGGAGTCTGTCTTATTTTTCTCAAAGAGAAACATCTACCCACCTAAATTAATATAGTAAAAACAAAGTAAACGTGGATACCCTAAGTACCATATTTTAATTGCTTAAATGAAAGTCACCCTAAGGCTTAGTGGCCGAGTTTGGAAAGCTTTTCACCTGGAAAAGCGTGAAAGAACACGCAATGTTGACTTAAGTTTCTGTGACATGCACTTTATATCATATTACCTGTATTAAGACAGCGGGTAGATAGAATACTAATGTGTTGAGTAGCCGGCAAGAGTTTTATATAATAAGATTTATATGAAACGTTAGGTACATTTAGTCAGTTGAATTTCAACTTAAACCTCACATCTGTCTTCCCTTTAGATGATGGATGGTTGGAAGTTGTCCAGTCTTTGATTCGAGTAATCCCACTGGATGATCCGCTTGGCCCTGCAGTGATCACCCTTCTACTGGACGAGTGTCCCCTGCCCACCAAGGTTAGTATCCTATGTGTATATAGAAATAGAAATTCAATTTTTGTTCATCTTCAAAGACCCATCCACCTTCACCACTGCTCTTACCTTAAGGTCCAGGTTAGATTTAGGTTTTGGGTGGGGAAAGGTATCAAGGACTTCTTTGTCAATGATTTAGTCGTGATCTTTGAGGTTGGGGTAAGGGGCAGGTGAATGCATTATGCATCCATCCTTAACTTATGAATGTAGTTTCTTTAAGTTGGGATATGTTATCCTCTCCCATCTTTGTAAATAAAATGTTAAAATAAAATGTGTGCATTGTCTGTATCCACTCTTCAGGATGCTCTGCAGAAACTCTCGGACATGTTGAGTCTGAGTTCGAGTGTAGCGCAACAGGATGCTCTAAACCCTGCAAAACACAGAAACACCACAGCTGTTCTTGGATGCCTGGCAGAGAAACTGGCTGGTATGGTCCATGTTTACAAGGGTTTTTAAATCCTTGTGTCAATATTCCTGGTCTTCCCGCTTCCTTTGGCACACTGTTGCTCACAATTATATAGATACTCACATTTAGATTTTTTACAGTTATTTTTCAGTTCTTTAACATCTCTCTGTCTTTCTCTCAGGACCAGCCAGTATTGGTCTGTTGAGCACAGGAACCCTTGAGTACCTTCTGGAGAGTCTGGTGAGTTAACAAACACACATCCACTTGTGGTCGTCTTCATGTTGATGATTCATTTTGTGGAAAGATGTTACATGAAACTTCACAATGTTGATTCACTAGTCACTATGTTTTTGCCTGTTCAAACTGAGCCTGTCGGTGCAGGGTGGTATCCTACTGATAAATACAGAAATGTTTGCCTGCCTGTCTGTCTGTCTTTCAACATGTTTCTCTGGTCATGAAGCAACATTCTGAGTCTTCACTGATGTCACTCCATTTATTTCACAAATAATAGATTTCTGTCCTTTAGCAAGTGCAGTTTAAAATAATTTTGGATGATCACAGTTTATACTGGACTTCCCCCAAAATACACCCCCAAAGTTTGAAGTTGATTGGATGAATGGTAGCCAGATAAGCCCACAAAAGTGTCAAAGAAATATATTTAGATTTAGTAGGATAGGATAGTTCAGACTTCTGAACAGTATATTAAAACCACCTGGGTATATACAGGTGTATATTAGTAATTGTCAAATTAATGACATGGAAAAAACCCACACGCTGATGACCACTTCTTCTCTGAAAATCTTTCTCCAGAGCTCTGAGGCCCATCCGACTGTCATGCTGTTTGCTCTCATCGCTTTGGAGAAGTTCTCACAGACCAGTACGTTCACTTACTGTGTTCTAAAGCCGATTTACAAATAAAGATGAATGATGAGACAGGTGAACACCACTGACGTGGTTGCAAAATGGTAACAACTGCATTGCAGCACTGCCTGCAATGCAGGATGGATTTTATATTGGTCCTAGTGCGAGATGTGGCCTGTCTTGTTATCTTATAGCTGTGAAAAGCAAAAACTTGGACATGTAGGGCATTTTCTAAATGCAGTGTGCCATGTAATTTGGACCATCTTTAAAATAAACCCCTAGCCTTTGGTGATGCCTCTAACTACCGGGTTCATTCATACTGCTGTAACGTTTTATAAGCAATCTTTTGAAATAGTTGTGTATACAGTCATTCCTTCTCACACACTTAATATTGCCCTCAGCTGAGAACAAACTCACGGTGTCCGAGTCATGTATTAGTGACCAACTCGCCGTCCTAGAGTCATGGGCGGAGCATCCTGACTACCTGAAGCGGCAGGTTGGATTCTGTTCACAATGGAGCCTTGACAATCTGTGTGAGTAGTCCCATGTTTTATTTAATTTATGCCTGCATGGCATCACAGGCTGAACAGACAGAGTCAGTTTCTTAAATTAGATAAGTTAGTAATAAACCTGATAACTGTTTGGTCTGTTGTCCCCTGTGCAGTTCTTAAGGAGGGTCGTCAGTTCACCTACGAAAAGGTTAACCTCGCTAATATCAATGCCATGCTGAACAGCAACGATGTCAGCGAGTACCTCAAGATCTCCCCCACTGGACTAGAGGTCCGTCCCTTCTCCCTAACAGCCACATTCATTAGAATTCAGCGATGTCCATACGATTTAACATTTCTACCTATTTTATATCTAAATCCCTTATATCAGATTTTTTTTCTGATGTGTATAAAAACGTAATTTTGTGTTCATCTTTGTTTTACTTCCATGATCAGGCACGATGCGATGCCTCGTCCTTTGAAAGTGTGCGTTGTACATTTTGCGTGGATTCAGGTGTTTGGTACTACGAGGTGACGGTGATAACATCAGGTGTGATGCAAATTGGATGGGCCACCAAGGACAGCAAGTTTCTTAACCATGTAATCACCTTCATTGTGTTTATTTTTGAACCTTTCAACATTTTGTTTCTCTGCAATCACTTAAGCATTTTCTCTCCCTCCCTTTTACCTTTCTTTATGTGTGTGTCACAGGAGGGCTATGGAATTGGAGATGATGAATACTCATGTGCGTATGATGGCTGCAGGCAGCTCATCTGGTACAACGCTCGCAGTAAACCTCACTCTCACCCCTGCTGGAAAGAGGGTATGTGGGATTCCATTATGGGATAATGGAAATAATGGCATATCAGTACATTGTTCTCCTGCATGTCTGTGTGTGCTGTATAGGAGATGCCATTGGCTTCCTGTTGGATCTCAGCAAGAAGCAGATGATCTTTTATCTGAATGGACATCAGCTGCCTCCAGAGAAACAAGTCTTCTCATCAGCTACGTAAGTTCACACACAAAGTCACCTTCTGAATTTCTGTTACTTTTCTATTGTTTATGTTTTTGTTCCTCATCTACGTCTCTGACAGGTCAGGTTTCTTTGCTGCAGCCAGCTTTATGTCATACCAGCAGTGTGAGTTTAACTTTGGGGCGAAGCCTTTCCGTCACCCACCTTCTGTCAAGTTCAGCACGTTCAACGACTTTGCTTCACTGCTTCCCAGTGAAAAGATCATCCTACCCAGGTACGAGGTTAAATATATTATCCTTTTTTAAAATTAACAAGATTGTGGTAATCTTGTTGGGAAATCCGAAACCGTTACACAACCGCCCTGTAGCCAGCGAATCATTTGTTTGCTGACAGAGTTCAACATGTTGGTATAGCATGATACAAACATGACTCATCCTTCAGAGCTGGCCTAGTTTACATAGAGCATTTTCATTACTCTTTCATCACACATAACATTTTCAGGTTGTGTGTTTGTCACACCCTTCCATGTGATTGTGATATCCCAGAATTTCCTGGTGGGAATTGTGTGGGAACTGTGCCAATATCTATACCTGTTGGTCAGGTGTCACTGTGACTCTCTGACCTGTTTATGGTCTGTGCTAAGTTACATGTACATGCATGTCTGTAAATGAAAATTATCTATTTTTTGTGTGCATTCCGCAGACACCGCCGTCTGGCCTTACTAAAGCAGGTTAGCATCCGAGACAACTGCTGCACACTGTGTTGTGATGTCATGGCTGATACAGAGCTGCGGCCCTGTGGACATGGGTATGTGTATATTTGCGAAAAAGTCAAAGACTTTTATTATGTTCTAAAAAGTGTTGTGTGTGGGGAAAGAAATCTCAGACTGTCCTGGTGGTGGGTCAAACAAATCTCAAAGCTCAAACAAGAGAGTCTTCTAATACTAATTTCAGCTCACTAAAAACACGTTTTTCTTATTTTTTCTGGTTAACGTTTTCAGTGACTAGATAATAAAATCTGTATTTATGTTTTCCGCCATCTTCTTTCAGTGGTATGTGTATGGAGTGTGCCTTACAGTTAGAGACGTGCCCCCTGTGCCGCCAGGACATCCAGACCAGAGTCAGACTCATTGCACATGTCTCCTGACACACCTCCTGCCCCTCCTCCGGTCAGGAGAGACACGCAAGCCCAACAGCCTCCTCCTCCGCCTCTATTCCCCTCTCACCAAGCAGGGCTGTGAGGATGATGCCACAATGCCGTGATAAGGCCAGAACTGAGAGTTCTGGTCAGAGGAGACAACGATGGAGGGGTGGAGAGAAGAAAGAGAGGAAATGAGTGGAGGGGAATTAAACCACAGCTGGATCCCCAGGAGCATTCCCTACCTGTATGTCTTCTTTTGTATTTGTCTGACAACACACTGCAGAAGCTGGGCCAAAAATCATCAACATCTACAGCCAGTGTGTTTTCCAGGCAAGGCGTGAGGAGCTGAAACTGGTTTTACCAGATTATAGAGAAAACGAACTTCTCATCTGCATCGAGTAATCAAACAGGAGCCCCCTGCAACTTCAGTCCAGAGGCTATTACTATTTAATCCTGTTGCCCTCATGCATATGTCTTCAGATATGAAAAGGCAGTGTAGCTGAAAAGAACACACAGTATTAAACTCAAGGTACAGATGGATTTGAGATGTATCAAACTGTCATATTTTAGGGTATGGATGTGAGAATTTTTTTTTTGCGGTAGCATTTTAATTCGGTTCTGTTGTACCAAAACCTCTCCGTTTGATCAACTCCACTGTCTATAATGATCAAGTGCCCTGTGGTAAGGGTTTGCCAGGAAGAGATTGAGTTTGTTCTTGTTGAACTTCAAATTTTCATAGAGTGCAGTTTGTGATCTGATTTAAATTAAATCTGATTTAAATTACAAAAAAATAAATCACTAGCTGTACAACCAGTAGAAAAACGACATACTTGAAACTGTATTGGGACTAACTGATTTTCAGCATGGCTGACCTTGCTGGTTTTTGTGCTGTATTTTTTGCTTAGATGTTTTTAGTCATATATGTCACAACTACAAAAAAATACCCAGAGATTTATGTTTACAGAAATATATCTGTAATTCTTATCATGTTTTCTTCCCCAGATGATACATGCACATGTTTGAGGAGCCAGTGTGGGGGAAGTATGCAATTGGATTTTCACCGCCACCCTCTGACTGTAATTTATTATGAAATGCTTGATTGTAGCTGTATTACTGAGTCTTAATTTTAGTTTCTGATTGCAAACACATTTGTCTGTGTCAAGACGACTATTTATGATCCACAAGATGTGATTTCATTTTGTAATATGAATAATGATGAATACTAGTGTAGAAACTCGCCTGAGAAGCAAAACAGTTCAGTTGATTGACTTTTTTTTTTTATCAGCTGATCAGTAAATTCTTGAAAACAAAATGTGATGTTTTGACCTAAATTGTCCTGAGTATCCCAGGGTCATTTTTAAGATATGATTTTGGGCCAGATTTGGTATTGAAGTACTTGAAATACAATGGTGAGAAACTACCAAGATCACAGAGATACCACCTCATATTTCTAAGCTTTAGCACACAGACAATTAAATTTGCTTCTAATCAAAGCACTAGCAGCAATGAATCTCCTCAAAACAGGTGTGTGAGATTGGGGATGTATATTTTAGATAAACCATGTTTTGACTGTGAAACCTGGTTTCCACCTGAGCTCTAAATAACAGTACATCCCTCTGCTCTTGTCTTTGCCATCACTTGACCTATGTCTTCAAACATCTGTCTTTCTGTCTATTGTTTACTTGAAGCATCTCTGGGATGACTGAATGGCATTTGTCTTTTGGAAAGTGGTAGCAATACAGACATAAGAGAGAGTGATTTAAGGAATGCTCTGTACGATTCAGAAAAAGAATTACTTTTTAAATCAAAACACTGAATTTGAAAACATTTTGGTCGCATTGTTGCTTTTGAAGGCGTTCCTACTCAACCAATTTGCATGAATAAGATCTGTAAAATCATTCAGACTATATTCAGATTATTTATTAAATATTACATGCATCTCTGAGTATGACAAATAGCTAATTTGTTCTCTGTTTGCTACCTTGTATTTCCTGGAGCACCTTATACATGCAGATGAGAGACATTATATAGTGGTTCTGATCGGAGAGTAAGTTGTGAGTTGTATTTAAAACATCTCTAAAGGAATTTTGCCCAGAGTTCCCAAAGATGTGATTTATTGACAAGCTGTCGTTTCCTGGATTGTGACATTTGTAATAAATGTATGTCATTGTGGTTTTTTGTACTGGGTGATGTTTATTTATATCTTGATCCTTTCATCCCTTTTATCTTACTAAATTATATCTACAGAGTCTATTTTGAAATAGAACCGAGGAAGATACTGATACTTACACATACATAATTTCTTTATATTAGAATGGAGGGTGAGAAAGCAGGAAAAACTAAACAACCAGTGTAGGAACCACATTTTGCGTTTTTGTTCTACCGGGGAAGGCGGAAGCGCGGACACCTATTCGCCGTTCCCGTGGTAACAGTATTGCCGTAAATAATAACCATCCGCCCAGCGATTCATTGACAACATGGACATCCAGGAAAGAAGTACGGCAATTAAATGTGTTTGTTTTTCACTAATGCGGCCCAGTAAATGTGTTTATCGAAACTAACCTAGCTCGAAAAAACACGAGGTATATCCATCATTTGACTGCTAGTGTTCATGCCACGCTATGTGTGTCTAGCTAACGTTAGCTAACATATAGTTAGCAAATCTATAAAATTAACGTTTTTGTCCAGCAAGGACCAAATCTTGTTTAAGTTTTACGGGCGTGTTTGGGACCGAACGACAGCACTGCGTTGTATTCCTGTAGTTGTGTTGTTGTATACACGGTATGTGGAATTGTCTAACGGTGAACGATGTGATTGACATGTTTAGGTGTTGCGCCCCCTTGCTCCCAAGATGCCCGGAGTTGTGTGGAGAACATCGCTGAAATGGTTGACGTGGACGAAGAAGTGGTTGTTATTTCGAGGTGGGTTTTTTTTTCTAAATATGCTGAAGTCAGGTCGCGAGTGTTGTCCTACAGTACTTTAGGCTACTGTTTGCTAATGTCACTAGCAAACTGCAATGCAGAGCTACAACCAGTTCTGATGTCCACAGCCCCAAGAGGAATGAATAGTGAAACTTAACTATAACATCGCAGATCTGACTCTGTTAAAATATGACACAGGACAGCTGTTATAGAATTCTTTGCTTTAGGCTTTACTTCCAAGCATTTCAGGTAGCACACTTATAGAACACACAAAACGCCACCAGGGGGCTACATATAGACTTTTCCTGACAGGTAACTTCCTGCCAGGTAACACACACCTTGTTCCCCTGGAGCTCCCTGTAGGACAATACCAAATTAACAATGTCATTATACTACATTAACAGTGAGTGATGCTGCAGCATTCATATACCATGTACTGTAATGCTATCATAGCTGCAATATCTAGATATCATACAGTTTATGGTGCTGTTAAACCACGATGCTGCTATAAGCGAAATTCATTGTTAAGTGACCTTGACCTTTTTTACGATCCAGTTCCTCAGCTACAGATGCTGCTTTTGACTCCGTTATTGGCTGCATTGAGGACATCATCATGGGTAAGACACGAGATACAACCATGTAAAATCACATAGCATCACACAGATTTAGTCATGTTTGTGAAAGATGTTTTTTTTAAATACTTAAATTAGGTTGCCCAGCATTTGCTGAGAAACTAAGATGTACAGTATTTATTTTGTTTTTAGTATGACAGAAAAAATGTGCTGAGATGAACACTAAGTTTGCTAAATGTAAACATCTTCAGTGTTTCACCTTTCACCTTTTCTTTTAGAGAAGGAATTTCAGCAGCTTCAGCAGAGCTTCATGGAGAAATACTACCTGGAGTTTGACAACTCTGATGAGAACAAACTCTGCTACACGCCCATCTTCAGTGAATATGTGAGTTGTGGTCTAATGTAACACTTAACTGAATTTCTAAAATTTCTGACCCTTATGTCTCATGCAGTTGCCGTCAGAAATATGTCAGCACAACAGCTAATAGATTATTTTACCATGCACCTCTAACAAAATGTTACTGGAAATCTGTCAATACTCAGGGAGTTAATTAGCCCAAAGTCGAATTAAGTCATGTACTGTATATTGTGCAGGTCGACCTGCTGGAGAAACACCTGGAGCAGCAGCTGATGGAGAGGATTCCCGGCTTCAACATGAACAACTTCACAGACCTGCTCAAGTAAGACGTGGAATCATAGCTCCTCCCTGAACCTTTCGGCTGGTGATATTAATGACACCACAAGCAGCCAATCTCCTCACACATAAGTTTATTTGATGCACCAGTTGACTTTTTAACAGCAGGCCACTAGATGGCACAACAGTATTGACAACTCGTATCTGCTTCCTCTACAGGCAGCACAAAGAGGAGGTTGCGGGTGACATCTTCGACATGTTGCTAACATTTACAGACTTCATGGCCTTCAAGGAGATGTTTCTGGACTACAGAGCAGTGAGTAGTCCGGAACCCTTCTCCGCCTTGTGCCCAACACCATTCCTACACAAGATCATGTTTTTAAATCGCTCAAACAAAATCCAACTTTTATTAGTTGTCTGAATCTCTGTGTTTTGTAGGAGAAGGAAGGTCGAGGTGTGGACCTGAGTGAGGGGCTAGTGGTCACATCTCTGATCCCTGCAGGCTTCAAACCCACCAACTCCAGTGAACCACACTGACACTTGCAGACTCACTGACTCTCACTGTATGTGGTCTTGTAAATTTGATCCACGGGCTTTCAGGAAGTTCTCATCTTGAGGTCAGTGTCAGTTTGTGACCTCTTGAGGAAACACTCGACATGTGAACTTTATCTGTGCAGTCTGTGGACAGATTAACCCTAATGGCAAGTTTGTTTATGCATTCCGGGGTGTTTGAAATGATTGGTGGGCAGGTCTCTGTTGTAAAACCTCTCCCTACTCTTCAACCATTGCAATGAACATGACTACTTGAAATGTGCACCTCTTAAACTGGGTGAGTTCAATTAATCATAATTTTATAACCACCCTTTCATCCAAATTTACTTTTTGTAATTAATATTTAGCATTCATGAGTTCTGCCAGGTTGGGGAGTAGAAACACATAATCTGGTGCTTGTACCAGGCAGGTGTTTGGGATTTCTGGTCATCAAACTGACACCAATGTGAAAGCATATCTCTCAGTCAGCTGAAAACTCACTTTATCAATCAAATCAATCAGTTAACCTCAATCTTTAATTTGCTCACAGGTTTTAATAATCTGTTTTTCTTTTCATGAGAACAAATTGTTACAATGTTACAAAGATTTAATTCATCTTATCTGTTCCAAAACTAATTGGATTGAGTTTTGTACCTGTGAAAGTGATTTATATTGTATAAAGTGATGTGTTTGGATGTGTGTGTGTGTGTGTGTGTGTGTGTGTGTGTGTGAGTGAGAGTGCCAGCTTATAGTTTTCAGTACAGTGTCTGTGTTTTTTTTACTTGTTTGAACATGACAATGGTAACTGTGAGAATATATTTATGTCACTGCTGAAATACTGTCACAATTATTAGTGGTAATATTTCAAAATAAAAAGCTTAAACCTTTAAAATCACTATGTGTTTTATTTGAAAAAGTGCAAGTTAAGACCCAGCACCCAGAGTATAGTATTCTTGATACAAAAACTTCATACACATATGTATGTGTGTGTGTATATATATATATGTATGTGCACAAATAGTACAAATAGGAGTAATTTGATATCTAGAAAAAAGGCTGCACACTATTTCCAAACAGTTTCTCAAGGCCTAATATCTGAATCATTAATGGAGTGATTTATATCACCTAGTAACACTGCATCTGCAAAATGTTAGCTTCAGGAAATGTTTGATTGACAGTGTATAGATTTTACAATTTATAACCTTACATATGTACATTTTGTCATTGGTATTTTGGCTCTCTGATGTTGATACCAGGTTTTCTTAATGAGTACATGTCCATAGTCTGATTATGAAGGGGATATATAGAGGATAGATGTCTGTAGGTGTCTTTAGAACAAAGATACAGTATGATGTAAACACTCTTTCTTCACACCCTTCCCTCACATTATACTCTGTAAACAAGTTAACATTGCATGTTCCTGAATATTGACACTTCCTGTGAATGCACACTGGAAATGTTTACTTTCTTATGTCACCACTCATCTCCAAGGAAATGTTAGGTTTTCCACCCCTTTCCGTGTGTGTGATACAAAACTACAAAATGTTCCCGACAAAAGTTAGCAAAATTCACCATCTGTCCCCAGTCATTCTATTTTCCTTTGACAGAAACATCCACACTTTTTAAAACTGAAGTATCTTTGAAATGATGTTAAATTCTTTTGCTTTTTTTACGCAGGCATTTTAAATTAAGTCCTTTTTCAGTATGACATATTATTACATGCTTTTATTGCTCATATGAACTGAACCTGACCCTGTAGATACAGAATGAGGTCACAATATGTATCGCTATCCCCATTTTATGTTGATAAACCAGTGTTGATATTCAACCTATTTTTCATGATGGGAAATCTCTGGAGGTATCTCCTGGCAGGATTAGATTTCATCTTTTTGTTAATTCTGGAGTAACACTGAGGTCAGGATTTGAGCTGCCCATAATATTCAGGCATTAAGTGAGTTGAAGGTTGCGTATCAACATCAGGTTATCCAAATGAACAGAGTGTCATGAGGGAAAGAACCACAACACTGATATTTTCCCAGGTCACGGGTGTAAGTCCTAGGTCGGCACTGTGCTGGTGGCTGCGTTTCCTCCATCTCCCCTCCAGTCCATATAGGAGAAGAAAGCACTGGCACCATATGCGATGGTGACGACGGCGCCGAAGAACTGGAGAGACGGACAGACCGAGACGTGGACAGGGAGCGGGGGGGAATAAAGGAGAGAGCTGTTACACCTCTGAAAGGAATTCAGGAAGTACAACAAAGGTCTCAGATGTCCAGCAGCTGACACATATCAGCTGAGATAACGATCATTAATGTCGGCGTGTATCCAAGAGTCCAGGTAACTGTGCTCAAGCAGCCCTGTCAGAACACTAATGGCCCATTACCCAGGTTAAATTCATAACAACTGGTGTGTCAGTAAAACACAACTGATAAGAGTGAGTGACAGGATGAATGGCAGGGCTGTGTGTATGTGTGTGTAAGTGTGAATTGTGCTACCATAGTACACTGGGATGGACTTTAACCTTTTGACGGGACTTTAAAATAGCATATAGAGCCAGTAAATCCTGACGCTGACCACACACACACACACACACACACACACACACTCATTTTTCTGGGTGTGTATGGTGGCCACAGAGTGAGAGGTGAGTGTGTTATCAGAAATACACAAACAGACAGAGAGGAGGGAGGCAGGGTGAGACCAGAGTTAAAGCACCATTTGAAAGGAGCCAGATTTACGACTGTTGACTTAATCAGACGTATCAGTGTTATCTTAAGCATGGGTTGTGCGTGTTGCATATTGAAGGAGCTCTATGAATGTGAGTGAGGGTGAACAGTGTATCTTACTGCGGCAGCCGCCATATGTCCATAGAAATAAGAGAAGCGGTAAGGGTGGACAGACGCTGCGTTGGCCAGGAAGGCTGTTAGGTAGAGGACCGCGGCTACGCCATGGTACACCATCACCTGGAGGAGGAGGAGAAACGTTTCTTCAGCTTTGAAAAATCTTGCCTACACATCTTCATGTCTCGTGGCCAATTTTATATTTAAGTGTCAAAGCTTTTTCCTCATTGTCACTGTTCTCCTTCGCTGCCTACCGTCAGGGGCCAGGGGACAAACGTGAGCTTTCGCTGGGCTCCAAACAGAATCATGAAGAACAGGATGATGGTGAGGATCCAAAAAGTGACGGCCACAAACATCACCCAACCGTATACCGGCAGTAACGTGTAGGGGGCGCTGGCTATCAGCGCCCAATGGAGCAGCCCCAGAACCTGGACACAAAAGGAGAGGTCAACAGAGAAGAGAGAGGTGAAGTCAAGAAGCCAATTATAGGCCCTAAAAGAAAAGACATTTATATATTTATATGTAAACACAATTATCCTGAAAATAACATGAAAGATTTTTCAGAATGGACCTAAATGCTGTGGTGATCAGGGGACAGCTCAACTCTGTGCCGTTTTGGCCATGTGTGGTCATACACGTGAAACTGTCCCTTAAAAAAAAAAAACGGGATTCGGAGAGAGATATTGACTTTATTGTCACTGACGGACTTTGTGTCTGAAATTTAAACCTAAAGCTCCTATCTTTGCCTCCTTGTGTCTCCACTTGGGTCCCATGAGAAAGGGCATGAAAGGCCAGTCTATTCTGTATGCAGAGATCACGTTTCACTTTTTACACACCTGATACACAAACACTCACACACACTCACACACACTCACACACACACGCACAGACAGTGGGCACGACCTTAATAAGGACCTGTATTTGAGGATCTGCCTCAGTTCCCTGAATGAAACGGTAAAAAGTTACTGTGATGTTGCTGATCGACCTGACTCGAGCCTGTTTCATTTTACACAGGGGTTATCAAATAATAACTCGAGTGCTGCTGCACAGACACATGTACTACATGTACCATCATGGCATCACCTGACAGAAGGCCAAATACGTCTGGGGAGGTACACAAGGAATCATTTCCTTCGGGAGTTGGTGGAGACCAAAACGGAGCTAAATGCAGAAGAAACCTACAGGAACCTACATCAGTTGTTTGTTTAAAACCACAACACCAGGTGAATGTTGATGGTGCTTTTACTCAGCATACCTTTATGTCAGTGTTGTACTGGTTTACTGATTGAAGACATTAACATATAAAGTCAACTCAGGGAACAGGACTTGTGTTGTGCTTTATTGCTTTCTCGGGTTTTGTGTGCTATTGGGTGAAAACGAGTCCTGCCTACTAACCTTTGGATGACTGCGCTCACACAAACACACAGTATTCTAGAAGCCCTCAATATAGGCCAAGGTTACTGTCACCATAGTACTGAAATACTACTGAAATCTGTCACAGGTAACCTGTGAAAAGTGACTGTTACTGAGTGAACAAATAAAGCTTCCGCTCATTTGAAACTTTACACCTCCCCAGACTTAATAAACCTTTCGAACCAAATTACAAGCACACAACTGCTGACAGCTACGTCGTTGGACCGGCTAGCACAGCAACACCTGAGGCAAACTCATAAAACACGAGAGGTTGGCAAATGTTTAACAGTGAAATACAGAACAAACATTAACCGTGGTCCCTCTGTCCCTGAAGGCTAAAGGTTCAGTGCAATAATGGGAAGATCGTAGGGGTGTCAGGAAGGAACCGGGGGCCTCCAGCATCTGTCACGCAGTCACATGTCCTCTGTTTAGATATGGTCCATCACTGGAGGGGTGAGTGAGCGTACCACGCTAACGCATTCGTCTTCGGTCGGGTTTGTGGCTGAGATCAGCGATAGTCGTGTTTTGTGTTGTCAACACGTTTATGATGCACAAGCCGAAGCTTGTTGGCACAAATTCACACAGTGGAAATATACAAATGCGTTCATGTAGTTCTGCAGCAAAAGCAGTAGGACGACTGTATCGCACTGTGGTTTGCTGTACCACTTCCTCCATAATGAATATAGCACAATCGGTAATAAGATACTTATGAATTAAATAATAACAAATCTTAGATTACGCTGTTCTGTTGCTGCTCTCATGTAAGAGTTAGTCAACAGATAAGAGGAAAAAGCAGAAACGGGAAAAAAGTTCCTTTAAGGAAGAGAATTTTTAACTATGACAAGCCTCATTTTACAATCTGTTTTACAGTCATAAACACCACAAGAGAGTAACAACAGGAAAAAAATACACCACCTCTGGGTGTGTTACATACTGTTTCAGAGATCATGAGGAAAGCCGGGATGCTTCGGATGAAGGACATGTCCATCATGGTGGTGACGTTAGCAGCCAGCCCTCGGAGGCTGTTGCCCCCCTGCTGGGAGCTTTGGGAGCTGGGTGAGCTGGTCTCCGTGGTGACTTTGGACGGGAAGTCTGCCATGTTCACGCAGCGCGTCTGAAGGTGCGAGTCTCAGAAACAAGCTACAGCTCCAGACTCCTCCGGGTCGTGATGTGGTCTCAGAGGTCAGGTGCAGTTTTCCCAGTGATGCAGGGTCTCAGCTGTCACAGACTTCATCAGCTGGTTGCATTAAAGTTACTGCCACTTTTAAAAAAAAATGAAAATAAAAATACAGACAAACTTCACAAATACAAACAGAAATGTACAATGTTTTTTTTTCCAAAGAGAAAAAAAAAGCCAGAAGAGTTGGGTAGAAGTCCTGCAGTCAAATCCGCAGGTTCAGATAGTTGATGGTTACCGTCTCCACCTGCACTGACAGGTGTCTCATGATGGTGGTGTGTGTGTCTCTCTCTATTCCCTCCCTCTCTTACACACACACACACACACACAGTTTTGTCATCCTATCTCTGTCTGCTTTCCCTGGCACCTCCCATATGGCCCTGCTTTTCACCTGAGTGTAAAGTGTTGGACGGCCGAGGTAAAAAAAAGGACATGACTCAGTGGCGCCCTCTTGGTGTGGATGTTTTTATGCATGCGTATCTAGTCCCTCACATTTTGTAAAACTATAGCGTGAGAGTCAGCTGCAGTGAGTCTCATTTGGCATCAGTGTCAACACATTGTTACGAATGCATGCGTATTTTATTATTTTATGCATGCGTATCTAGTCCCTCACATTTTGTAAAACTATAGCGTGAGAGTCAGCTGCAGTGAGTCTCATTTGGCATCAGTGTCAACACATTGTTACGAATATTGTTATCACAAAACATTTAGTTGTCAGAAGTGGGATTCGAACCCACGCCTCCAGGGGAGACTGCGACCTGAACGCAGCGCCTTAGACCGCTCGGCCATCCTGACAGTAAACGCACCATGCTGACATTTATCTATTCAACACATGCTCACCCAACCCGGAAGTGATATCACTATTGTAACCTGTCTTTCTCCCCCTGCTGGCAGGAACAGCCACCCACGGTTGGAATAGACGACCACGTGATTTCTGACTGAAAAGAATAAACACACATAGCAATAGCTGATCAATAAAATCAATTTGTGGGAGACATTCATCTACTGAACTTACGTTTGAAAAAAAAGAAGAATAGTTTGTTCTTCCTCTTTGCTATTTGGGAGTGATTAAAAACTCCCACTGAGTAATCCTATTGCACCAATGACCATCTCCTGTAGCCTTCACAGGACTGTCACGTAATTATCATGAACAGGATGAGGTGGCGTCTATTTCCTGAAGTCTGTTATTCCGCAATCAGCAGTGAATCAGAGTTTGAAAGGACAGTTACTTCAGATGACCTCTGGCTGACACATTCATTTATTCTGGTGGGGTTTTTTTTTGCAGATGTAGCCTTCTACAAATAGAACTGGATATAAAAAGCTGAATATTTGTCAATAGTTCAACGAGAGGTTCGATTTTTTTTCTCTCATGCGTAGAAGAAGTAGATGATGACTGAAATATTTGTTGGCTCTCACCTCTGTGCCATGAACCTGAAACACATCTGTCTGCTATGTGCTCTGTGGAAGTGGAGGAGGACACACACAGATCCACAAATATTCACACAGGACTCCTATTCCTATTCACTGAACGTATTCAGGGGCCAAGCCACTCGAGTTTGATCATATTTATGTACATTTCTAATAAACAAAAAAGATACGGGAACACCATAAGCGTGCATCTGAGAATCATCTTTATTTAGATCAGACATAGCTCATAGTTTCACATCATCTCAAACACATCAACTCATTATTACAAAAATTATTTTCTCATGATCGCATTCAAGCTAAACTGGGGCTAGTGCAAAAAGTCCAAGTGAAAAATGCCAAAAATGAGGATAGAAGAATATAAATTAAATTTTTTTTAAGTTGTTAGCTTGTTGTTAGCTTGTCCCTTCATTACCTACATATATATTGTTAGTCCTGTTTACTGTCTGTCTATTTCCCTCTCTTATTTTGGAGGTCTGTCCCTAATGTGTTCTTGTGTTAGGTTACTTCCTGTATGTTCAATTGGTTTCACCTGGGCCACATTAGTCTGCTTGGTTTCACCTGGTCATTGTTCAATCCAGTGTATATAGGCCCTGTGTTCCCATTTGTTGTCAGATAGTTCATGTGCTCAGTGTGTTATGGTTTCTTTATTCTGCTTACTCTCTTGTTGTCTGGTTGTCCTATGTCTCATTGTGATCTTGTTTTAACCCTGTTGTTTTGTGCACCCACTGGCTCACATAAGCCTTTTTGAAAAAAAAGTTTTATGTTTTTTCATGTTTTGTGTTTATCTGCATTTGGGTCCTGCTTCCAACCCCATTTAAGTCAAAAGGCACTTTAACCCAATACTGAATCTGCTGTTGCTTTGTACATATTGACATTGTCATGCTGGAGGACACAGCTAATTCCCATGTTCAATTCACCTCCTCCTATTTCCTGACATCCAAACAGGGCAGTTACTTATGAGACATGATCTCAGAATTAAAGATGTTTGTTTCTGTTGGCTCATTTTAATATGAACCTGCAATCAAGTATCTTTTGCGAACAACCACTGTCGCGACTCCCTTCACATCCTTCAGCCTGTCAGAGTCAAAGTCCACCAGGAGCTTCCTCACCCCGACCCTGACGGGGGAGAAGGACAGTTTGATGGACACCCTCTGACCTGGAGAAATATCACCACTGGAAGCGAAACAAAGACAAACAGCATGAACTAAAGTGGTAGAACATTATTACCTTTTACTTCTATGCAACTGCACTGACATTACTTACTCGACACGGATCTGGGACGCAGACAGTAGACCAGACCCCTCCACAGTAAACACCCCACCCCTCAGTGGGACAGGTAGAGGGTTGGTAAAGGAGATGTAGGCTGTCACCTTCCCATGTAAAAAAGCCTTCCCAGGCACCTGGAGAAAGAGGAGTTTCAGAGTGTAGGACTTTACCAAATTACTAGACCTGACCATAACTAGTGCGTACTCACCTGTACCAGGAGTTCCGGTGTGCTCAGTGGGATGTTGGCCTCAGTCAAGACGGGTGGGTTTGACCCTGAAGCCTCTAACAGTGCCCTCACTCTGATCAGATGTTCGCCAAACAGGCACTTGGCATAGTCGTCATAGCGCAGACGCAGCACTTCCTTGTGGGCTGAACAAAATCGTGCACACACAATATTAAACAGTGAAATGTTTAAGTGCATCATGATACCGTAAAATGAAAAAAAAAAAAAGGTTTATTACACCAACCCTTGTGAGCCGGCACAATCACGCTGGTCGCCTTTCTCTGGCACTCCCCCCGATGTAAAGAATTGTAAGTTACAGCCATCACCAGAATGGTCAGCTGAGCACTGGCGTTTATGTCTCCTTCATTGTTCACCTGAGGACAGAAAGCATTCGTCATCCAAAAGGAAACCACGCTCAACATCCATCCATTCGTCCATCCATCCATCCACCCATCCATCCATCCATACCTCAACAATCACATCAAAGTCTGTCCCAAATACAGGTTTTCCATGCTTGATGGACAGCTGCAGCTGTTCAGTTTCCGTGCTGCCATTGGTCGACCCCGTGACCCGTCGTCCCGCCTTCTCGTACACCTCTCTCTCCTTCTTGGAGCCTGTGGAGAAAATGCTTGTCGATAAACAGTTTTGTAAACGCGTGCACTCGTTCATCCAAATTCTACCACTCTTCTCCTCTTCGTGCAACTATCGAACCGACCTTCAGGATATTTGTAGAGCAGAGTCACATCCTCCCTGTGGTCGCTGTAAACACTTTTGGTGCTGATGTTTCTCCCCACATAATTCTGGTTCACCTGGAGCTACAGCAGTAACGAGTCGTGCTCAAGTCTTTTTTGCTTAAGAACATATGCATGTCTACTCTGGATGTCATTTTAAATTAGTTCACGATTAGTCACCTTCTGCCGTTCACCGTTTGGTCGAACCATCCAGTGGATGATGTCTGCGTTGACCTCGGCGAAGACAAACTGTGCGTCGTACTTCACTCCCAGATTTCCCTCCTTAATGGCTGCCACTGGACATGGACCACAACAAAACTCACCTGCAGAGCAGAAAATCATTTGTGTAACATCTGATGATGATGATGATGATGGTCCTCGAAGCACTTCAGATTTAAAAACGTAATAAATGTACCATCACTCAGTTCTTGAGGGGTGGGGTCCAAAACCTGCCATCCATCGTTCCCTTTGGCCAGATCATCTCTCCTCATCCAAGACTCAACCCAGCAGTGAAAATTCCTAAAAACAAGAAACAACTTTAGAATCAACTCCCAGTTAAATCTCTCTCTTTCACTGCTTGTGTCTATGTGTGTTCCTACCAGCTGCTGTCCTGCTTGCCGAGGCTGTCCAGTGTTTCATTCACCTGGATGTCTATGGAGAGGTTTCCATCAACATCATGAGCTGAGAGGAAGTTAGTGATGGGCCGCGTTGGGATTCCCAGACAGCGCAGCACTGTGGAAACAACGGGACACTTCACACTGCCGCAACGTCTCCTGAAAACACTGGTTTCTTCTTTATCTTATCAGGACCGTTGCACTTTGGGCTCCTTTGGGAATCATGCAGCGGTGAACTCTGTAAAATCCTCACCTGTGCAGGCGACGCCAGCAAACACCCAGCACTGCCCGTATTTGACGGCCTTGACCCCGGCTTTGCTCCACTGCTGAAGGATCGGAACGCTGCCGGTCCATCGATACGGTGCGACGCCTCCAGTGTACGGCTCTTCCCAGCGACCATTCAACACACCCCTGTCACCGTTGGAGTTCACCTGGATCAATGAATAGCAGGGAGTGGGAGGAGCATCTTTAAAGTTGCAGGAAGCAATTGTGTAATTACCAGTTTTTATGAGTCTCCTTCTTGATGTTTTTTTTGGAACAAGTGTCGGGATATACAATATTAAAGACAATTTATTCTAAAGAAACAGCTGTTGATTAATTATACGTGTAGGAAATAATCACCATGGCAGTGATCATCCTGCTGACATAGACGGGGTCAGATCTGTTCTGAATGTCCATCTTAAAATTCTTCAAGGCTTCCTTGGAGTTGTCCAGAACCTCGAAGCAGATGTCCATCACATAGTCCTCAAACTGAGTGAGACAGAAAGAGAATGAGAGGAGAATAAAGAGACAAATAAACAGAAAAACAGAAGTCAGGCGTCAAGCAGAACTCGTCCGTTTTTTACACCATCCTCTGTTTGCCTGTCTGTCATCTAGCTGTCTGCTTGTCTGGCACACACTGTCTCCCTGTTTGTCTTCCTCTCTGTCCTCCCACATGGCTGCAAAGGTACAAGCCCTTGTTTGTGTGGTCTGCTTACATTCTGACACCTCCTGCCCAGAAGTTTCCTTCAGCCAACAAATGGATTTCTTGATCCAGCTGAAGCCCCGGCATCTCCCCCCTCACACTGCTGTGACAGTTCACACAGGCCACCCATTGGCCTGATAGACACAGATATACTCACTGTGTGCTCGTGTGTGTGTGTGTTTGACATAGAGGGACAGTTACCTGACCATAATTCCAGGGAATGCTTCTGATGTTATCCCACTCCCCCATGTAAATCACTCCGTCTTCGTTCATGACATACTCCTGGAGCAGCCTTTCATCGGAGAGGTACACAGCATCATCTGGTATACACACACAGAGATACACACATACACACAGGGTTGGAAATAAGTGTGTGTGTGTGTGTGTGTGTGTGTGTGTGTGTGTGTGTGCGCACTTCATCTTTTACCTTTGCACCATGGGTTAAAGAGCAGGTGGAATCCGATTTTGTCCGTCTTCTCCAGAACATGTCCATCCGGTGACACCAGCAAAACAGCCAGACGATAATGGCCAATGACGGCATCCGCTGGACTGTGCAGAGTCAGCAGTAATTCATCCTGGGCACGTTGCTGGCTAAACCACCACTTGTCTCCAGCCTTAAGCTCCGTCTGAACATTGATCACCACCTCATCTCTCTTCCCTGAAGAAACATGAAAAATAGTTCTGTACTTTATAGAAGAGTTTATCTGGGTCAGTTGAATGACAACAGTGTGTTCCAGGTCGGGCTGTATGCTCACCTAGATGTAGGACCAGCTTCAGGTGGTGTTTAGGGCTCGGAGAGTCAGAGCACTGTAAGGTTATGGAGAAGGGTTGACCCCTGCGGACAATCAGGCGCTCCCGATCGATCTCCCTGGTGCGGTGAGCCAAGTTGTTTTCGTGGCTTCTCAGGTCCACATGAGTAATCACACCTAACGCCACCAACAGAGGCAACGTATCAGTAGAGAAACAGCCAGTAGTTTGTTTGCCTTGTTGCTGTTTTCTTTTTTTTTTTACTCGCAGTGTACTGGGAATATCCACGTAAACATTTGAATCACAAGTAAAGCCTGGTGACATTTTTACGACATATTTGTTGCAGGAATTCACACTGAGCATTATCTCCTATAAAGTATATAAAATAAATGATAGATAGATAGATAGATAGATAGATAGATAGATAGATAGATAGATAGATAGATAGATAGATAGATAGATAGATAGATAGATAGATAGATAGATAGCAACTTACCGTTGCGGTTGGCCATCGTGGATCTTTGTCTTCGTCTATTGCCAGCTTCTTCTTCACGCTCTTCTTTTCTCAGCCTCAGTCACGGTTGTGTATTTATACAGACAAGACGACTGACCCTCCCACCTCTTTGACACTCACTCACCCCAAAATATCCATCACCTCGACCACACCTTTCTCTCTGACCTCTGACGTCACTTCCCAAAAACCCTGCAGTCCCGACCCTGTTTCTCACCCCCCGCCTGTGTGACACTAGTTCCTTTGTGGCTTTATATTTTAGAGGGTGGTGTTTGTGCGTGTTTGCATACACGTAAGGGTGAGTATTGTATAGTGAGTGTGTGGAGGACTATGACACTGAATGCAGCGTCAGCACTGCTTCAGTCAGATGAAGCTCTGATGGTGATCAGTGGATCAGTGGTGGACGTTAGGTGGACATTAGCTGGAGCCTCTTCTTCATGTATCTGATATGGTTTTATGGCTCGTGTTAAGCTATGTTTTAAGGACAGATTTAAAAACAAAAAGTGGAGAATCCTCTCCACCTAGTCTATAGCTACATCTTTAATTGTCGTTATTGTCCATGACCATGGACTTTATGCCAATAATGCTGAAATATCTTGGTAGTTTTCCACCTCCTGCTTCGCACCATGAACATCTGGACCATGATGAGCAAACATTTTGCAAAGTCAACATGTGCTTCTGTTTCAGTGAACCTGCTTGACTGGGAAACTGCGTTTATCTGAGCTGTGGAATGCAGGGATAGTCATGTTTCGGGAAAACAAGGCCGTCAACTGACCTCAGCTTCCGGATCACACCAATGTGATAGACAGATGTACAAGAAAGAAAAGGTGCAGTGTACTACACCGATCGTTGACTCACTATTTTACCGAATTCTGTGTAGAAAGTGAGTTTGAAAACTTCTGATTAAATGATCCTGTCTGATTGAGCAACCATCATCTTTATAACTATGTTTCTGTATAGGAAAAAAATCTGCATGTTTGGGTGTGTGTGTGTATCTGTGTGTTTGATGACAGTAACAAAGTTACATTGTTGTTGTTGTTGGGTTTTTTTGTTTCTTGTTTGTTTGGATATTACAGTTTTTTCCCCCCATTGGTTTGGCTCATTTCTTGAAACAGAAATTACATTCTCAAAATAACATGGACAAACCTCCAAACAACGCGGCAACTGATCACAACAGATTTGAATTTCTCGTTCATTTCATCAAACTGCAAATGTCTGAGTACATGTCTGGATGTCTCAGGCCAGCTTTGCAAATGATTAAGTAAAGGTAGCCTACAGTTAGCTCACTTAGCCTACATTTAGCACAATTTCCAAGTGAATAGATCGTGTTGCTCTAAACTGATTGTTGATTCAACTCAATCTAATGGTTGTTCTCTCCAAACCATTTCAGCATCATTTCATTGTATAAGTTATCACATGCACAATCAGTTGGTCACATGAACATAATGCAATGCATCATCTCCTCACCTTTGCCACTAGATGGCAGGCATGACTTATTTAGAAATAAGAAGACCTCAGGCTTATTTTTGCTGCACAGTTAGCTTCTTGGCCAATTGAAGTAATTTTATTGATAAGTTGTTATGGGAATTTTGTATTTTGTGCACATCTGACCTGCTCTCGTTCTGACTTGCTATGACTACTCTGTTGATAAGACCTGCCAGTGTCCCGTAGATGTTTCTTTTTATCATATCTGAAGTCCGATAACTAATCTTGTGCCAGGAACAATAGTCCCTGTCCCAGTTACAGATATATATATATATATATATATGTGTGTGTGTATGTCAGCTATCCATCTACTGGTTGTGATGGTGATTGTGATTGTGGAGAAAGTCAAGGGGTTATAGATTTGTGAATCTATATAGATGTGTGTTCTATAGATCTGCAGCACCAATCTATTTAGAAACGGCTAACACGGAGCTGCGGTGAAGCACACACCCTTTGTCTTTGTCCTTACTAAACTTGGCAAGAAACCAAAGTGCAGAGCTGGAGGAGGCAGGCTTAGGACCTGACATGCCCCCGTCGACAGGCTCACCTTCTCAGTTCAGGTCAGCCTTATATCCAACATGCTGCTTTCCATCGTCCTCGGGTGGCTCTGCCTCTGGTTCCTCATCCTTCAATTCAAAACCAAGAGGCCCAAGAATTTTCCACCAGGACCCACTGCTCTGCCATTCCTGGGAAATCTTCTGCACTTTAGCCTCGACAACCCACTGAAGGACTTTGAGAGGGTAAGAGAAAAACAGGATGATGTTGCTTTTTTTTTTTTTTTAAAGCCTCTTATTACCACTTAAAACGTACATTTGAAATGATACTTTAAGTTGTTTTGCCATGATTCCTGTGAACTATGAACATGAGCTATAGGTTCTGACAAAAAAAAAAAAAACAGCACGGCTGTTTTCCTGTGATTGCACAACTTTGTCTGTGTAGAGTTTATTGTCCGTGCAGCTGGGTTAGGCGAAGCAAAGTTCACAGTGGGACTCCAGGGTCCAGAGTATTTTCTGTGATTTTAAGATACTGGGGAAACATGGCTGAGAGTCATGAGCTTTGTGTTTAACTTTAAACACAAAGATCCTGTTACATAACGAGGAGGAAACGTGCAGGAGGATACAGCGCTGTATGGTTTGTTTAAACCCTTTTACCAGTGAAACAAGCAGACGAACTCTCAGCAGTTAAGATATAAAGAAAAGTTACTGTTTCTCTGAAATATAAAGCCACAGCAGTTTTCTTCAGGGCATAGAGGCCAGACATTATAGATTCAAACAGGGTACTTCATGCACTAACATTACTTTGTACGAAACAGTTTGTCCATTGTTCTTGTTTTTAGTTAGTTACTTATATTGTGTACCCCCCCCCCTTTTTTTTGAATCTTCTGTTTCGTTCTGTGATATTTATCCTGTTCCCTGCCAGCTGAGGAAGACTTATGGAAACATCTACAGTATTTTCCTTGGACCCAGGCCAGCTGTGATCCTCAATGGGACAAAGGCAATAAGGGAGGCGCTTGTGACCAAAGCCGCCGACTTCTCTGGCCGACCCCAAGACCTGTATGTCAACCATGTCACCGAGGGGAATGGTACAAAGTCACAATTTGTCATATGGCAGAGAAGTCATGAGCCAGTGTAGTTGATCTGAGAAGATGCATGCGCACACATTGTGAATGGGGACAGATGCAGCAACATGCTCACTTTCACGTTCACAAATGACACCCAAAATGAACAACAACAACAAGTTATTGTCCCCTAATTATATTTTTTGATTTATAAAGTTACTTTCCTCAGCCGCGTGTTTCAAAGGTGACGACTACAGAGATTAGAAACTGGTGTGTTTGAAAGTGTCGGAGGATATGATATGTAAAATCCCACTCAGTGACATTGCGTTTATATGTCCCGTATAGGCTAATAAATTAACAAAAAGCACAATATACTATCAAACTATCAAAAATATCCTCAACATGTATTTTCAGTTTGACATCCTTCGAACTGAAGATTTACATCACTGATATAATTTCAAGAAAATCCATTAAATGACTGTGGAGAGAACAGCAGTGATGAGTCACATACGGTGATATGTTGTTGTTGTTGTTGTTGTTGTTGTTGAGCCCTTGGTGAATCTTGTTTTCTCTGTGTGTCACCACGTCTGTTGCAGGGATAATTCTGGCAGACTATGGCGCTAACTGGAGGGAGCATCGCCGCTTCTCTCTGATGACCTTGAGGAACTTTGGTCTCGGGAAGAGTTCAATGGAGGACAGGATTCATGGCGAGCTGCAGTACATCGTAGACAAACTGGAACAAAGCATTGGTGCGTCAGCTGGTTTATTTACTCGCCTTTACAAGTCAAGTCAAGTCGAGTCATTTATTTATAGAGCACATTTAAAAACAACAGGGGTTGAGCCAAAGTGCTTCACAAAAAGATTAGCTAAGGAGTCTTAACATGGACAATAATGACACAACAATACCAACAAACACAACAACAACAAAAATAAGTAAAATAAAACCTAATGTCAGTCTGAATTAAATACAAGTGAGTAAAAATAGGTCTTAAGATTGGATTTAAAAGAGGTAATTGTGTGGGAGGATTTTTGTGTGGAGGGAATAATGGTTTCTATTGACACATATGAATGAACGGATTAATAAAAGATTTTATAAACATGTCAACAAAGCTGCATCTGTCTGCAGAGCAACGATGGATTAATAACAAATGTTATCAATGATATCTTCTATTTATACACTTGTATAACTTGTCCTTTCTGCAAAACAGGTGATGTTCCTTGAACCAGTGACATTCAGGATACACAACCATAATTAATTTAATATGCCTTTACTATGATACATCATCCTATTAATCATTAAATATTGGATTGGATTGAATCTTCTTGTTGTTTTTATAATGTCCCTTTTCATTCTTGCGCAATGCTCTGCCGTCCAATACTTCACATGATTCATTTATTTATTCTTACAGGCAAGGAACTGAATCCCCAGGTTATGTTTCATAATGCGGCTTCCAACATCATATGCCAGGTTCTGTTCGGCAAGCGCTTTGAGTACGACGACAAGTTCATCAAAGAGATTGTTCGGTGCTTCACAGAGAATGCCAAGTTGGCCAATGGACCATGGGCTACGGTGAGTTCAAGTCCTCCGTGTGTCCATGAAGACTCCCAGTCATTCATATTCATGGTAGTAATGGACGTCGAGAGCCTCCACCACGTTCAATTACCTTCATGGTGGATACCCCTTTAGACCACATGCAGCGCATGTAACGCAACATATTTCTGGGAAGCAATATTATTTACATAGTAAGGTTTGGCTAATACATGCATACTTGCACACAATCAAGGTTTTAGAGGACATGATAAAACAAGTTCTTTTCAAATCATCAGTAGTTATGTAACACTAATGCAGCAGCACACAACAACTTCACTTTGGTTGGCAAGTACATTTTCAGAAGGGCCATCTGCTGCTGTACGTCTGTGCCCACGCAAGAGACGTATTTACAGACGCCGTATTTACAGACGTTGTATTTACGACGAGTCGTGCCTTTGGTTGTTTGGATTCAAATAAACCAATGAGCTCTTTCTTTACAGCTTTATGACTCCTTCCCGATGATTCGTATATTGCCACTTCCCTTCAGAAAGGGCTTCAAAAATGTGAAGGTATGTTCAATGGACCTTGCTTTAAATGAAATATAATGAACTGCAAAATAACTGCATATGAAGGTTAACCTGAATATTTAAATATCAATGGCTCCGTTAAACCTACATGCTGTGACGAGAAATGGGATCATATATGTGCGTGTATGGGCGTGTAGTGTTCAGGTAAAAGAGAATTTACTATTTATAGACCACACAAGACCTGGCATCTTCTTTGTTGACTGAGCACAAGAAGTCTCGAGTTTTGGGACAGCCACGAGACTTTGTAGACTGCTACCTGGATGAACAGGAAAAGGTACATTTCTCTCACTGTGTTTGTGTGTATGGGTGTGTGTGTATGGGTGTGTGTGTGTACATCCCTCAGTTGTACTTGCATTTAATGTTTGAGCGACACTCACTTCTTCTTCTTAGCGAGCCAATGAGGGTTCATATTTTTCCCACGACGAGCTCAAGGCCATCACACTCGACCTTCACTTTGCTGGGACTGACACAACTTCCAACACGCTGCTGACCGGGTTCCTCTACCTTATGGCCTACCCACACGTACAAGGTATGTCCACCTTGATAACATCAAGTTTTCCTTCTCCGCCATTGGCTCTTTAGCAACATTATCATCTCTCCATCTCTTTGGGACCAGCTTTCAACGTCAAAAACAGAAGAGAATACACTAGTTGTTATTTTGCTGAAAATATGAACATAGCTCTGATTCAAACTACACTGAGCAAGTTGTGTGAGAGTGTGTAAGTTGTGCTGCAGCAATTCCACACAACTCAACCTGGGAACAAGGGAGAAATGCTCACAAACACTTTATTTATTTATTAATTTATAGTTTTATTTGTGCTATGTTAAGCTGCAAATAATTTATAAAAACAACAACAACAATACAACAACTAGTAATAATACTTACAACGATAACTATAATAATAATGCTAATAATACCCATCACTTCTGTATTTTTCAGAACGCTGTCAACAGGAGATTGACCAGGTGCTGGAGGGGAAACAGAGGGTCTCTTTCGAAGACAGACATAATATGCCCTACATACAGGTGAAACATTTTTCACTTGAAATAATGTCACTTATTATTGCACATATTGTCACATATTGCATTACATATGGATTTGTTAGGTGTCTGACATAGCATAGAACCATGCTGTTTTAAATCTCCCCTCATCCAGGCTGTGGTCCATGAAGTGCAGAGGGTGGCAAACACTGTCCCTCTCAGCGTCTTCCACTCAACCACCAGGGACACAGAGGTCATGGGATATTCCATTCCCAAGGTGGGTGGCTCATGCTGAAAGAGATTCTGGAAGTGGAGACATTTAAGTGTTGTGGAAAACTCAGTAAAATACAAATTTTTAAATTGTTTGGAAAAACTAATTTTGTTATTTTGTTTTTCCAAACATACTGTTTTATGCCATATTAAGATCATGTTAAAACAAAAGTAAACATTTTCTCTGGTGTTTTTTCTTGTGTTTTTTCCTCAGGGGACCATGATCATCCCCAACCTGTCCTCAGTTCTGAATGAGGAGGGCCAATGGAAATTCCCCAACGAATTCAACCCTGGAAACTTCCTCAGTGACGAGGGAGAGTTTGTCAAACCAGACGCCTTCATGCCGTTCTCCACAGGTACAAGAGCAGACAGAACAAACAGCAGTATGGACCCGGTTCCACCACACCTGTAGTGGCAGGAACAGAAAAGTTGGGTGTCATTAAACTGAAGTTTGTTTTCATGTCTCAGGTCCTCGCATGTGTCTGGGAGAAGGTCTGGCTCGTATGGAGCTCTTTCTCATCATGGTGACTCTGCTGAGGAAGTTTAAGTTTATCTGGCCTGAGGATGCAGGAGAGCCGGACTTCACTCCGGTCTATGGGGTCACACTCACTCCCAAACCTTACCGCATGAAGGTGGAACTCAGGGCAGCGAACTGAGCAGTGGGTCTGCAGACGCACAGCAGAAACAGTGGAGCAGACTGCAGAGGAGCACAAACAGCCAGTCAGTCCTGAGATCAAATACAATGACAGTAATGACAGTGCAGGAAAACCCTACAGGACCAGCACTGTTTTTCTTTTTCATAGACATGGACAATGTACCAGCTAATGCTACACGCACTAGCATGCTATTTAAGCCAGGAAACAAATAATATTTTCTTATTGTTCCATTTCCATTGTTCAATACCTCATAACTCATTTATGATTAAAATAAAATTCCAATATTAATACAATCTTGTTTTTATATCTCTTATTATAAAAACACCATGGAGCAATATCAAGTACAAACTGCACAACTGCATGTAAAGGACATCTTCCAATGCATTTGAGTGTGCAAAAGTTCTTTTCACTCTCCTGAGTGTGTGTGTGTGTGTGTGTGTGTGTGTGTGTGTGTAGAAGCCAACAAACAAACAAACAGTACATAATCAGTGATGACCTGGCTCTGAGTTTCTGATCGGGTTCCAGACCAAGTCAAATTGGCTTAGGTGAAAAAAACCTTCACCTAAGCCATGTGACTGTGCAAAGGTTGTGTTTGCCTGTAGATCCTATATAAAAGGGGGAGGACAGAGAGTGTACAGTACACAGGAGTGTACAGTTCCTTTACAGCCATATACAGCCTCATCATGTTTGCCTCTGTGGCTCTCCTCCTGGTGTCGGTTTTGCTCCTTCTGCTCCTCTGTCAGAACCGCAGGCCGAAAAACTTCCCCCAGCCATCCCTTTCATTGGAAACGTACTGGAGATCAAACTGGGGGGTCCTCTTCCAGATCTGAAGAGGGTAAAGTCACATATTCTGATGTATTATTGACGATTTAATGATCTCTGATGGTTAAATGAAATTATAAAAATGAGTTAACTTTTACCAAGGGATTGAAGAAAATAATGCATTCTTCTTAATAACATGTTTTTAGCAGACTTTGTTTACCAGAGGCAGCTGCTGTTATGAAACCAGACCTGTGCTCCTAATAATAACGCTAACAGTGGCTAATGATTGCATTGAATTAAAGTCATGTCACATGAGTCCTAGTAATTATGATATAATGATGTAGAATATCTCTGTTTCCAGTTGACCAAACAATATGGCAACATCTACAGCCTTTTTATTGGTGGCAGGCCAGTGGTCATCCTCAATGGGCTTGAGGCAGTGAAAGAAGCACTGGTGACCAAAGCTGCTGACTTCTCTGGCAGACCCAAAGACTTAATGGTCACTCATGCTGTTATAATGAAAGGTATTGTGCAACATTTGGCCCATTTCACCTTTGCACTGGCCCCATGACCTTTCCAGGTAAACATATGGCTCTGCAGTGTGTTTTCATATCGCCTGTATAAACTGGATTATTGTTTTAAAACGGTATGAAACATTGTTTTGTTTCTTTTAATATCTAAATTCTACACTGGGCATAAAAAAGATCTGAGGCCATCACACTGTGAAAAAATAGATGCCATTATGTGCCAACCCTGTTAGCTACAACATGGAGGTAGTAGAAAAATACTGTACATTGTTTCTATTTTATTGTTATTGTGTGTAACAATTAACAACACATTTTTGATTTTTATTGGCCCTTAAGACTTATTAACCACCAGCAACCCACATGCCTGCCCTAGTACCTGACTGAAGGAAATCATTACAATATTGACACCTATGACTTGTAGGTACTTTTAAACAATGCATCATATAAAATTATACAGTGATTTAAAAGTAAAATCTCGAAATCAGCTCAAGCCCGAAAATAAATACTACAAAATAGTAAAGATTTGTACCTACAAACAAAGTATGAGTAAGAGTAAGTATGAAACTGTCTCAAGTACATTATTAAACTTTAATCTTAATGCAGCCTAAATGACTGGAAGCATTCCTTACAAGAATATGCATGATAAAAATATTAAAAACAAGTCAGTCTAAACGGCACCATCTGGTGGCAACAGTTGTGAAAGTACAGTTACGGATATATTACTTTATTAGACTGTTGATAATGCTGCAGGTACATATTATGTTATTGCTAAGTAAATGAAATAATTTAATATATCATCCTATTTATAATTTGTGTTTGTAGAGCACGCTCCAGGAGTGATTCTTGCAGATTACACCCCGGGCTGGAAAGAGCAGCGGCGCTTTGGTCTGATGACCCTGAGAAACTTTGGCCTGGGCAAACAGTCGATGGAGCAGAGGATTCTGGGAGAGATAGCTCACCTTACTAAGATTTTGGAGGAGAGTATTGGTACGGCTACTTCAGGACGAGTCTTATATCATTAAAAAAAACGTTGTTACTCGCTGTTGTGTACTCTTATCTTATTTTGCCATGCTTTGTGTTTATACATTTTTTTTTTCCAGGTAAGAGTCTGAATCCTCACATGATGTTCCACAATGCAGCCTCCAACATTGTGTGCCAAGTTCTGTTTGCTAAACGGTTTGATTATGATGATGAGTTTATGAAGTTCTCTGTTGGCCTATTTCATGAGACCTCGAAAATAATCAACGGCCGCTGGGGGATGGTGAGTGAAGAAAGAAAACGCTACTGAAGATGTCGAGACTCTAAAAACACTGAGAGCTAGATGATTAATACTGAACCACAATTTTAAATTGGAATTGTGCTCATTCAAAAAAGAATTGAATTTTGAGAATGTAAATAAAACATTATAATTTTTTTTCTTTCATGTACAGCTGTATGACTTTGTTCCCATGGTGCGCAAGCTGCCGCTGCCCTTCCAGAGAGCCTTCAAGCTGTTTAGGGTATTTAAAAAAAAATTGCTTTAGGAGAAGTAGAAGTGGAAAAGAGAGTTATAATACAGAGTCACATTCTAACATGTTACTTCTACCCAATGTACAACAAAACACAATATTCTTTCATAATCTTGTACCTTCATTCACTAGTAATCATTGTAGCAGTGAATTTATCACAGTGGGGAATCTCCAGTTAATCTCAGGGTCAGAATTTATATGAAGATGTTTCACCAGGACTTTTTTTCTCTACAGGATTCTCAGGTCGTACGTTCGCAGATTGTTGCTGAGAACAAAAAGACCAGAGTCCCTGGTAAACCTCGGCATTTCATCGACTGCTACCTGGATGAAATGGATAAGGTGTGTGTCTCCATCTATTAACACGATCCTGCTGTTCATGTTAGTAACTCAGTTTCTCCCTGTGTGTCTGTCTGCAAAGAGAGGAGATGATGGCATGTTGTTCTCTGAAGACCAACTTTGTACTTATATACTGGATCTTCACTTTGCTGGAACTGACACGACAGCCAACACCGTGCTCACCGGCTTCCTCTACCTGATGAACTACCCACAAATACAGGGTATTTATATTCTGTCTCTTTCAGCCATATGAGATGTTTGAAATGTCTCAGCTAATTGTGAGATCTGTTAAAACGTGATCTTTCCTCTAGCACTTAAACATAATCGCAGACATTCGTTGCACAGCTCCTTTGTGTTCTTTGACTGTGAAACCGATGTCTGTCCATCTCAGAGCGCTGTCAGCAGGAAATCGACCAGGTTTTGAATGGGAAGGACCAGGTCACTTTTGAAGACAGACACCAGATGCCCTATGTGCAGGTAAAATGATTTTAATTCTCATGGTTTCTTCATGTAAGTTACAGTGCTGTGATGTATATCTGTCTTTCTCTGTCGTGCAGGCGGTCCTTCATGAGTTGCAGAGGGTGTCGGACGTCGCTCCTCTCAGTGTTTTCCACTGTACCACTAAGGACACAGAGTTAATGGGGTACTCCATACCCAAGGTGAGCTGACAACAGAATGTTTTTTATTATAAACCATAAACAGAACCTCTCCGTGGACCATCACCTTATCGTAGTGGAGGGGTTTGAGTGCCTTAATGATCCCAGGAGCTGTGTTTTCGGGGGCAGTAGCCCCTGGTAGGGTTTCCCATGGCAAATTGGTTCTGGGTGAAGCGTCAGACGAAGAATGGTCCAAAAAGACCCATATGAAAAAACGAACAAAGGAACAGAGTACCCTGCTTGGAGGGTTACCAGGGCCCCACTCTGGAGCCAAGCCTGGGGTTGGGGCCCGTAGGCAAGCACTTGGTGGCTGGGCCTTCGCCTGTGGGGCCCGGTGGGCCTCAGCCCGAAGAAGGGACATGGGACCGTCTCCTCGCAGGCTCACCACCCGTAGGGAGTTCCATATGGGTCCAGTGCAGTGTGGATTGGACAGCAGGCCAAGGCGGGGGCCTTGGCAGTCTGATCCCCAACTATCTAAATTGGTGGCAGGGACATGGAACATAACTTCACTGGTTGGGAAGGAGCCAGAGCTTGCGTGGAAGGTAGAGCGATTCCAGCTAGATATAGTTGGCCTCACCTCAACGCACATTTTGGGCTCTGGAACAAAAATCCTTGAGAGGGGATGGACCCTCTTCTATGCTGGAGTTGACCCAGATGAGAGGAGGAGGGCAGGCGTAGGCTTGCTCTTAACACCCGGACTCTTGAGCTGTGTGTTGGAGCTTTCCCCAGGGGACGAATGGGTAGCTTTCCTTCGCCTTCGGGTAGGGGAATGGATCCTGTCTGTTGTTTGTGCTTATGCACCAAATAGCAGGTCAGATTATCCTGGGAAGGACACTAGAAGGTGTCCCTACCGGGGACTCCATTGTCCTACTGGGGGACTTCAATACGCATATGGGCAATGACAGTGAAACGTGGAAAGATGTCATTGGGAGGAACGGCCGATCTGAACTCGAGTGGTGTTCAGTTACTGGACTTCTGTGCTAGTCACAGTTTGGCCATAACGAACACCATGTTCAAACATAAGGATGTTCACAAGTGCACTTGGCACTTAGGCCGATGGTCGATGATCGAATTTGTAGTCGTATCAGCCAAACTGAGGCCGTATGTTTTGGACACTCAAGTGAAGAGAGGAGCAGAGCTGTCTACTGATCACCACCTGGTGGTGACCTGAATCAGATGGCGGGGTAAGATGCTGGAAAGACCGAGGAGACCCAAACGGATCATAAGGGTCTGCTGGGAACGTCTGGCTGAGGACCCTGTCCGGATGATCTTCAACTCCTACCTCTGGCAGAGCTTTCATCACATCCAGGGGACAGTGATGGACATTGAGACTGAGTGGTCAATGTTCCAGACTGCCATTGCCGAAGCAGCTGTTCAGAGCTGTGGTCGCAAGGTTGTTGGGGCTAGTCGCGGCGACAATCCCAGAACCTGCTAGCGGCCACCAGAGGTGAGGGATGCCGTCGAGCTGAAGAAGTCCTATAGGTCGTGGCTGTCCTGTGGGACTCCTGAGACAGCTGACAGCTACTGGCGGAACAAGCGGTCCGTGGCTCGGGCAGTCAGGGAGGCAAAAACCCGGGTGTGGGAAAAGTTTGGTGAGACCATGGAGGAAGACTTTCAGATGGCCCCGAAGAGGTTCTGGCAAGCCATCCAGCGTCTCGGGAGGAGGAAGCAGCACCCAGCTCACACTGTTTACAGTCGGGATGGGTGCTGTTGACCTCAATTGAGGATGTCATTGGGCGGTGGAAGGAATACTTCAGGGATCTCCTCAATCCCACCAGCATGTTCTCTGAATAAGAGACAGAGTCTAGGGACTTGGAGATGGACTCTCTTATCACCGGGGGTGAGGTCATCGCCGCAGTCAAAAAGCTGCGCGGTGCCAGCGCCCCGGGGGTGAATGAGATCTGTCCTGAGTTCCTTAAGGCTCTGGATGTTGTTGGGCTCTCTTGGCTGACACGCATGTGCAACATCGCATGGACATTGGGGGCAGTACCTCTGGAGTGGCAGACTGGGGTGGTGGTTCCCATATTCAAGAAAGGGGACTAGAGAGTGTGTTCCAACTTCAGGGGGATCACACCCCTCATCCTCCCTGGGAAAGTATACTCTAGGGTACTGGAGAGAGGGGTACGTCTGATTGTAGAACATCAGATACAGGAGGAGCAATGTGGTTTTCGTCCAGGTCGTGGAACAGTGGATCAGCTCAATATCGTTGCGTGGTTGCTGGAGGGTTCATGGGAGTTTGCCTAACCAGTTCACATGTGTTTTGTGGATTTGGAGAAGGCTTACGGCCGTGTCCCCCGAGGTAAGTTGTTGGGGGTGCTTTGGGAATATGGGGTGGATGGCTCGTTGTTGCGGGCCATCAGGTCCCTGTACTGTCAGAGTCAGAGCTTGGTCCGCATATCCAACAGAAGGTCATACACGTTCCCGGTGGGAGTTGGACTCTGACAGGGCTGCCCTATGTCACCGGTTCTGTTCATAACATATATGGACAGAATTTCTAGGTGCAGCAAAGTGTCGGAGGGGGTCGTGTTTGATGACTTGAGGATCTTGTCTTTTGCGGATGGCATGGTTCTTTTAGCTTCATCAAGCAATGATCTATGGCTTTCACTGGAGCGGTTCGCAACCGAATGTTAAGCGGCTGGGATGAGGATCAGCACCTCTAAGTCTGAAAACATGGTTCTTGACCAGAATAGGGTGGATTGCCTACTCTAGGGTCAGGGAGGAGACACTGTCCCAAGTGGAAGAGTTTAAGTATCTCGGGGTCTTGTTCACGAGTGAGGGGAGAAGGGAGCGGGAGATTGACAGATGGATCAGAGCAGTGTCTGCAGTGGTGCGGGCGCTTAACCGGTCTGTTGTGGTAAAGAGGGAGCTGAGCTGAAGAGCGAAGCTCTCAATTTACTGGTCAGTCTTTGTCCTGACCCTCACCCATGGTCTTGAGCTTTGGGTAATGACCGAAAGAACAAGATCGCTAATACAAGTGTCAGAAATTAGCTTCCTTTGCAGGGTGTCTGGGCTCAGCCTTAGGGATAGGGTGAGAAGCTCAGACATCCAGGGGGGGCTCAGAGTAGAGCCACTACTCCTCCGCATCGAGAGGAGCCAGTTGAGGTGGTTCGGAAACCTGGTCAGGATGCCTCCTGGACGTCTCCCTCAGGAGATGTACTGGGCATGTCCCACTGGGAGGAGGCCCCAGGGTAGGCCTAGGACACGCTGGTGAGACTACGTCTCCCAGCTGGCTTGGGAGCGCCTATGGGTCCCCCCAGGGGAACTAGTGGAAGTGGCTGGGGTAAGGAGTGACCCAGATAAGTGGAAGAAGACGAAACAAAACAAAACAATAAACAGGAGGTAACATTACTATCCAAATGAAAATAATACCAGTGATTAAGTTGAATAAAATTAAGAAAATGTTACAATATTGTACAACGCCGCTTGATTGATTATTATTGATCATTGATTTAATAACATCGTTCATCAAAGGGAAAACCACAACAATGACAGTATTATGTTCTTATGCAACATACTTATTTGCTGAACTGATGTTTGTTGTTCAGGGGACCATGATCATCCCCAACCTGTCCTCAGTACTGAATGAGGAGGGCCAATGGAAATTCCCCAACGAATTCAACCCTGAAAACTTCCTCAGTGACGAGGGAGAGTTTGTCAAACCAGACGCCTTCATGCCGTTCTCCGCAGGTACAAGAGCAGACAGAACAAACAGCAGTATGGACCCGGTTCCACCACACCTGTAGTGGCAGGAACAGAAAAGTTGGGTGTCATTAAGCTGAAGTTTGTTTTCATGTCTCAGGTCCTCGCATGTGTCTGGGAGAAGGTCTGGCTCGTATGGAGCTCTTTCTCATCATGGTGACTCTGCTGAGGAAGTTTAAGTTTATCTGGCCTGAGGATGCAGGAGAGCCGGACTTCACTCCGGTCTATGGGGTCACACTCACTCCCAAACCTTACCGCATGAAGGTGGAACTCAGGGCAGCGAACTGAGCAGTGGGTCTGCAGACGCACAGCAGAAACAGTGGAGCCGACTGCAGAGGAGCACAAACAGCCAGTCAGTCCTGAGATCAAATACAATGACAGTAATGACAATGCAGGAAAACCCTACAGGACCAGCACTGTTTTTCTTTTTCATAGACATGGACAATGTACCAGCTAATGCTACACGCAAGTTTAAGCCAGGAAACAATTAATAATTTCTTATTCATCAAACCCATTGGTCAACGCCTCATAACTCATTTATGATTGAAAATAAAACTCCAATATTAATACAATCTTGTTTTTATATCTCTTATTATTAAAACACTGTGGAGCAATATCAAGTACAAACTGCACAACTGCATGTCAAGGACGTCTTCCAATGCATTTGAAACAAATGTTTGCTCTTTGTGGTTATTTGGTGTTTTTATGCAATCTCAGCAACATGACATATTTTCACTCTCCTTTTGATTGTTTTTCTATGAAAGACATAGGTTTCATCTGTGCATATATATATTTGTGTGTGTCTGTGTGTGTGTGTGTGTGTGTGTTATAAACAAAGATTCAGAAGCGAACAAACAAACAGTGCGTACTCAGTGATGACCTGGCTCTGAGTTTCTGATTGAGCTCCAGATTTTCAAGCCAAGTCAAGTTTTGCAAAAAAAACCCACCAAGGCCACATGACTGAGCAAAGGTTGTGTGTTCCTGTAATTCGATATAAAAGGGAGAGGATTAAAACACTGGTTTACATTTTCTTAAGAGCCACGGCCTCATCATGTTTGCCTCTGTGGCTCTCCTCCTGGTGTCGGTTTTGCTCCTTCTGCTCCTCTGTCAGAACCGCAGGCCGAAAAACTTCCCTCCAGGTCCCCCAGCCATCCCTTTCATTGGAAACGTACTGGAGATCAAACTGGGGGGTCCTCTTCCAGATCTGAAGAGGGTAAAGTCACATATTCTGATGTATTCTTGAAGATTTAATGATCTCTGACGGTTAAATGAAGTTATAAAAATGAGTTAACTCTTACCAAGGGATTGAAGAAAATAATACATTTTCTTTATAACATGTTTTTAGCAGTCTTTGTTTACCAGAGGCAGCTGCTGTTATGAAACCAGACCTGTGCTCCTAATAATAACGCTAACAGTGGCTAATGATTGCATTGAATTAAAGTCATGTCACATGAGTGCTAGTAATTATGATATAATGATGTAGAATATCTCTGTTTCCAGTTGACCAAACAATATGGCAACATCTACAGCCTTTTCATTGGTGGCAGGCCAGTGGTCATCCTCAATGGACTTGAGGCAGTGAAAGAAGCACTGGTGACCAAAGCTGCTGACTTCTCTGGCAGACCCAAAGACTTAATGGTCACTCATGCTGTTATAATGAAAGGTATTGTGCAACATTTGGCCCATTTCACCTTTGCACTGGCCCGCTGATCTTTCCAGGTAAACATATGGCTCTGTAGTGTGTTTTCATATCACCTGTATAAACTGGATTACTTATTTAAAACGGTATGAAACATTGTTTTGTTTGTTTTAATATCTAAATTCTACATTGGGCACAAAAAAGATGGAAGGCCATCACACTCTGAAAAAATAGATGCCATTATGTGCCAACCCTGTTAGCTACAACATGGAGGTAGTAGAAAAATACTGTACATTGTTTCTATTTTATTGTTATTGTGTGTAACAATTAACAACAATGTCTGTCTTTTATTGATTCTCATGACGTATACATTTACATTTAATCTTAATATAGCCTAAATGACAAAAAGCAGTTCTCATAAATACTTTTAATGCATAAATATTAAAAACAAGTCAGTGTAAACTGCACCATCTGGTGGCAACAGACTGAAAGTACTCAGGGCCGTCAGTGAAGTGAAAGTACTAATACAACGAGTAAGTAAACTCACTCGAAGAATTTACTACCATGATCAAATTTAAAAATATAGTTCAGTTACGGATAATTTACTATATTAGACTGATGATAATGCTGCAGGTACATCTTATGTTATAGCTAAGTAAATGAAAGAATTGAATATATCATCCTATTTATAATTTGTCTTTGTAGAGCACGCTCCAGGAGTGATTTTTGCAGATAACAGCCCGGGCTGGAAAGAGCAGCGGCGCTTTGGTCTGATGACCCTGAGAAACTTTGGCATGGGCAAACAGTTGATGGAGCAGAGGATTCTGGGAGAGATACCTCACCTTACTAAGATTTTGGAGGAGAGTATTGGTACGGCTACTTCAGGACTAGTCTTATATCATTAAAAAAACATTGTTACTCACTGTTGTGTACTCTTATCTTATGTTGCCATGACCTTTGTTTATACATGATTTTCCAGGTAAGAGTCTGACTCCTAACACGTTGTTCCACAATGCAGCCTCCAACATCATTTGCCAAGTTCTGTTTGCTAAACGGTTTGATTATGACAATGAGTTTATGAAGTTCTCTGTTGGCCTTTTTAATGAGACCTCGAAAATAGTCAACGGCCGCTGGGGGATGGTGAGTGAAGAAAGAAAACGCTACTATAGATGTCGAGACACAAACTCTAAAAACACTGAGAGCTAGATGATTAATACTGAACCATGATTTTAAATTGGAATTGTGCTAATTCAAAAAAGAAGTGAATTTTGAGAATACCCAGAATACTTTGAGACTGTAAATAAAACATTATTATATTTTTTTTCTTTCATGTACAGCTGTATGACTTTGTTCCCATGGTGCGCAAGCTGCCGCTGCCCTTCCAGAGAGCCTTCAAGCTGCTGAGGGTATTTTAAAAAAAATAGCTTCAGTAGAAGTGGAAGTGGAAAAGAGAGTTATACTACAGAGTCACGTTCTAATACGTTACTACTACCCAATGTACAACCAAACACAGTTAATCTCAGGGTCAGAATTTATATGAAGATGTTTCACCAGGACTTTTTTTCTCTACAGGATTCTCGGGTCGTATATTCACAGATTGTTGCTGAGAACAAAAAGACCAGAGTCCCTGGTAAACCTCGGCATTTCATCGACTGCTACCTGGATGAAATGGATAAGGTGTGTGTCTCCATCTATTAACACGATCCTGCTGTTCATGTCAGTAACTCAGTTTCTCCCTGTGTGTCCGTCTGCAAAGAGAGGAGATGATGGCATGTTGTTCTCTGAAGACCAACTTTGTACTTATATACTGGATCTTCACTTTGCTGGAACTGACACGACTGCCAACACCGTGCTCACCGGCTTCCTCTACCTGATGAACTACCCACACATACAGGGTATTTATATTCTGTCTTTTTTATGTTGGAAATGTCTCAGCTAATTGTGAGATCTGTTAAAACGTGATCTTTCCTCTAGCACTTAAACATAATCGCAGACATTCGTTGCACAGCTCCTTTGTGTTCTTTGACTGTGAAACCGATGTCTGTCCGTCTCAGAGCGCTGTCAGCAGGAAATCGACCAGGTTTTGAATGGGAAGGACCAGGTCACTTTTGAAGACAGACACCAGATGCCGTATGTGCAGGTAAAATGATTTTAATTCTCATGGTTTCCTCATGTAAGTTACAGTGCTGTGGTGTATATCTGTCTTTCTCTGTCGTGGAGGCGGTCCTTCATGAGTTGCAGAGGGTGTCGGACATCGCTCCTCTCAGTGTTTTCCACTGTACCACTAAGGACACAGAGTTAATGGGGTACTCCATACCCAAGGTGAGCTGACAACAGAATGGTTTTTATTTTCAATCATAAACAGGAGGAAATTTTACCATCCAAATGAAAATAATACAAATGATTAAGGTGAATAAAATGAAGAAAATGTGACTCAGAAACCTTTCATTTCATGAAGCACAATTCAGCCACACATTTTTACAGTACATTAAGTAAGTCTTAAAATTGCTAAGGTACGACACAGCCTGTGTTATTTATAATATTGTACAATGCTGCTTGATTGATTATGATTGATCATTGATTTAATGACATCAGTCATCAAAGGGCATACCACAACAATGACAGTAATTATGTTCTTACACAATATACGTATTTGCTGAAATGATGTTTGTTGTTCAGGGGACCATCGTCATCCCCAACCTGTCATCACTGTTGTTTGAGGAGGGACAGTGGAAATCTCCCCATCAGTTTGACCCTGAAAACTTCCTCAATGACCAGGGAGAGTTTGTCAGACCAGATGCCTTTCTACCGTTCTCTGCAGGTGGGTGAAATGATCATTACATACACAGATAGAGAGGAAGACCGGTTGAGACTGATGCGTGAGTATCGTGACACATGTATGGGTTGTTACACTGCAGGTCCTCGGATATGTATTGGAGAGAATCTGGCTCGTATGGAGCTCTTTCTCATCATGGTGACTCTGCTGAGGAAGTTCAGGTTCATCTGGCCCGAGGACGGAGGCGAGCCGGACTATACTCTTCTTTTTGGGACGATACAGACCCCCAAACCATTTCGCATGAAGGTCCAACTCAGGACAACAGCTTAACACAGTGATTAAAGCATAAAATAAAACTGAGTCATATACAAATCATTTTAGTTACTTTGACTTGTTTTTTGTACCTATGAAAATCAGGCATCAACTGCACAATCAAGTCAGGCGTGGTAAAAGGTGGTCCCAGACACCAACCAACTGATTACTGTGTGTTTGGTAACAAAACACAAAAGGTGCTTCTAATGAAACAACAAACTCCATAAAGATTTGATAAGAGATAAGATACTGTAGAACCTCACTGATCCCACACAGGACGATAGTGGCCTATTTTTTAGCTAGTTGATGGTCCATGCAGCCAGCGGACGCCACTCCTGCTACTTCCAGCTTACCACTCAAGGAGTGAAGGCTGAATGATGTTAAAAGCACTGGAGAAGTCAAAGAACATGACCCTCACAGTTCTTCCTGGGGTTTTCCAGATGAGAGAGGTATCTGTGCAACAGGTAAATGTCCGTGTCCTCTACCCTGATGCCTGGACAATATGCAAACTGTAGGGTGCCCAGTTTGGCACTCATCAGGCTCCGTAGATGGTTCAGCACAATCCTCTCTAGTGTCTTCATCAGGTGTGACTCAACAAGGCCTGCTCTTAACTATTTGCTTCAGTTTACCATCACGTTTGTTTGTTCAGAATAAAGTTTTCAATTCAGCCTCAGCCTACTGTTGTATGATCTGAATTTGGAGTTCAGTTCTAGTATTCTGCCTAACAATGACATCTAAGACGTACAGTGTCATCTGTTGCACTGTCACTGCACACAAAGTCAAAATAACAAATTGTCTCAACATGGTTAATTTCTGAGCAAAACAGACCAACAACAGCTGCTTACTGAGCATGACTCAGCACAAACTTCACAACTGCATGTCAATGGACATCACCCATGGCATTTAAACAAATGTTTGCTGCTGTGTCTCTTATCTGTGTTTGACTTGGGCTGAAATGAAAATAATATGCAGGCGAAGTCAAAGTTTCTTCATTTTTTATTAATTGAAGTTTCTTGGGTTTGTTGCAAGTGCAGTGAAACATATGATCAGTGTGCAAAAGGTAAACTCAAAGTGCAAATATAAAGCTGCAGTAACATGTGTCAGAACCATAAACTCATATAGTCACATGCACGAACCTATTTGTGGTCTCTCTGTTTGTTCTTTAGCTCTTTGAGGTCATTTTGTCTCTCTGTGGTCATTGTGGTTATCTTGTGTTTTTGTAGTCAGTCACTGTCTCTTTGTTTTGTGTTTTTTGTAGTCCCAACAGCATGAGTTGTTCTGTCCCCCGCCCTACTCAGTAGAGTCTAAATAAAATATTTCCTATGAAAGACATGGGTATCTTCAGTGCAAAACGTTTTTTAGAATCAAGAGAACAAACAAACAGTGCTTGCTCAGTGATGACCTGGCTCTGAGCTTCTGACTGAGTTCCAGATATTCAAGCCAAGTCAAGTTTTGCAAAAAACCTGTCTGTTGCATGCCTGTGCAAAGGTTGGTTGGTCCCATAAATTTGATATAAAAGGGGGAGGACAGAGAACTGTACACAGGAGTGTACAGTTCCTTTAGAGCCATATACAGCCTCATCATGTTTGCCTCTGTGGCTCTCCTCCTGGTGTCGGTTTTGCTCCTTCTGCTCCTCTGTCAGAACCGCAGGCCGAAAAACTTCCCTCCAGGTCCCCCAGCCATCCCTTTCATTGGAAACGTACTGGAGATCAAACTGGGGGGTCCTCTTCCAGATCTGAAGAGGGTAAAGTCACATATTCTGATGTATTCTTGAAGATTTAATGATGGTTAAATGAAATTATAAAAATGAGTTAACTCTTACCAAGGGATTGAAGAAAATAATGCATTCTTCTTAATAACATGTTTTTAGCAGACTTTGTTTACCAGAGGCAGCTGTTGTTATGAAACCAGACCTGTGCTCCTAATAATAACGCTAACAGTGGCTAATGATTGCATTGAATTAAAGTCATGTCACATGAGTCCTAGTAATTATGATATAATAACATAGAATATCTCTGTTTCCAGTTGACCAAACAATATGGCAACATCTACAGCCTTTTTATTGGTGGCAGGCCAGTGGTCGTCCTCAATGGGCTTGAGGCAGTGAAAGAAGCACTGGTGACCAAAGCTGCTGACTTCTCTGGCAGAGACGAAGACCTAATGATCAGTCGTACATTTAAAGTTCAAGGTATTGTTTTAGTTTCTTAAATTGTTATTACTGGTAAAGGTCCTTCTTTTGTTGTATTCAAATATTAAAATGAATAATATATAATAATCATGATAACGAGTCAACAACCAGCTCACATCATTCAAATGTATTTTTAAAATGTATGCTTGTAGCTCATGCTCCAGGATTGGCTTTCGTCGATTACAGCCCGGGCTGGAAAGAGCTGCGGCGCTTTGGTCTGATGACCCTGAGAAACTTAGGTTTGGGCAAACAGTCGATGGAGCAGAGAATTCTGGCAGAGATACTTCACCTTACAAAGGTTTTGGAGGAGAGTGTCGGTATGGCTATTTCATGGCTAGTCTTTTTTTTTTTTTTTTACTTTATGTTACTGTATGTGGTTGTACAGCCAGGGCATGCCCAATCTCGTTGGAGTTCGGAAGCTAAGCAGGGTCAGGCCTGATTGGTATGTAGATGGGAGATAAACTAATCTCCCCCTAATCCATAGGGGGCTGCTAAAGGGACACAACAGATAACGGTTACTCACTGTTGTTTACTCCTGTTTTGCCCAGATTTTTGTTTCTACATTTTTTTCCAGGTAAGAGTCTGAATCCTCACACGACGTTCCACAATGCAACCTCCAACATCATTTGCCAAGTTCTGTTTGCAAAACGGTTTGATTATGACGATGAGTTTGTAAAGTTTTCTGTTGGCCTATTTCATGAAACTTCTAAAATAATCAACGGCTGCTGGGGGATGGTGAGTGACGTGTCTAGATGATTAATACTGAACCATTATGTATTAACAGGATGATACCCAGAATACGTTGAGGCTGTTAAAACATTAACATGTATGTAAAACATTATTACATATCTGTTATCTTTCATGTACAGATATATGACTTTGCTCCGATGGTGCGCAAGCTGCCGTTGCCCTTCCAAAGAGCCTTCAAGCTGTTTAGGGTATTTTAAATGAAGCTGTAATTTCAAAGTGCAGCAAACGATCACAATCTTTTATTCATTATAATCATCTGCAGAAGACAAACAGTCCTAAAATAGATAATTTAAAAAATTAAGTACATGAAAAAGACAAATTATGATAATACACTTGACAGACACATTCTTAAATATTACTACTACCCAATGTACAACAAAACACAATATTTTTTTGTAATTTTTCACCAGGACTTTTTTTTCTTTACAGGATGCTCGGGTCATATATTCACAGATGGTTGCGGAGAACAAAAAGACCAGAGTCCCTGGTAAACCTCGGCATTTCATCGACTGCTACCTGGATGAAATGGATAAGGTGTGTGTCTCCATTTGTTAAAACTATCCTATTGTTCACGTTAGTAACCCGGTCTTTCTATCTTTCTGTCTGCAAAGAGAAGAGATGATAGTGTGTTGTTTTCTGAAGACCAGCTTTGTTCTTACATTGTGGAACTTCATTTCGCTGGAACTGACACGACTGCCAACACCCTGCTGACCGGCTTCCTTTACCTGATGAACCACCCACACATACAGGGTATTTATATTCTGTTTTAGCCATAAAAGTTTTCTAGAAAAAGCTATCCAATCGCTCTTCCAATTCAGCATTAACGTTCCCCCTAGTGGCAGTTTGTATACCACCTGTGGTAAGAGTACCACAGTTTGGGAATCCCTGTTCTATTCCCTTGCACATAAACATAATCGCAAACATTTGTTACATCGCTCCTTTGTGTTATTTGACTATGAAACTGATGTTTGTCTGTCTCAGAGCGCTGTCAGCAGGAAATAGACAAAGTTTTGAATGGGAAAGATCAGGTCACTTTTGAAGACAGACACCAGATGCCGTATGTGCAGGTAAAATGATTTTTATGAACATGTTTTCCCCATAGATGTTTTAGTGCTCAAGGGTATTGCTGTCTTTATCTGCTGTGTAGGCAGTCGTACATGAGATCCAGAGGGTGTCTGACACTACTCCTCTCAGTCTTTTCCACTGCACCACGAATGACACAGTGTTAATGGGATACTCCATACCCAAGGTGAGCTGACAATAGAATGGCTTTATTATAAAAAATATAAAAATGGCGAACCACAGCAATGACAGTAATTATTTGCTTATGCGTTTAATATACTTATTTGCTGAACTGATGTTTGTTGTTCAGCGGACCCTCGTCATCCCCAACCTGTCATCACTGTTGTTTGAGGAGGGACAGTGGAAATCTCCCCATCAGTTTGACCCTGAAAACTTCCTCAACGACCAGGGAGAGTTTGTCAGACCAGATGCCTTTCTACCGTTCTCTATAGGTGGGTGAAATGATCATTACATACACAGATAGAGAGGAAGACCGGTTGAGACTGATGTGTGAGTATCGTGACACATGTATGGGTTGTTACACCACAGGTCCTCGGATATGTATCGGAGAGAATCTGGCTCGTATGGGTCTCTTTCTCATCATGGTGACTCTGCTGAGGAAGTTCAGGTTCATCTGGCCCGAGGACGGAGGTGAGCCGGACTATACTCCTCTTTTTGGGCTGTCGCATACCCCCAGACCATATCGCATGAAGGTCCAACTCAGGACAACAGCTTAACACAGTGATTAAAGCATCAAATAAAACTGTGTCATATACAAATCATTTTATTTTTTTGTGATTTGATGTAGTTTTTGCAAACTTCAGCTTTGATGTCTGGTTTAAATCTCAACACATGCAGATGCACTCTGACAGACCCATGTTGTGGATGAACAATAAAATCCAGTTGCCAAGTTTCCAGGCAATAAACAAAAGCATAAACAGCACATTAAAGGCCAGGTGTGGTAAAAGGTGTGACACACCTGACCTCTGATACTGGGTGTGGTCAGGGGTGATGCACACCTGAACTCATCAAAACACTGTTTTTCACTCAGAGAGCATTGTCAGAGAAGAAAAAAAAGGGAACTTAGTCACATAAATTAAAGGTGTAAGACGTGGTGAGTAGATTTGCATTACAGATGCCATCAATAGATCAAAAGTAGATTTTCAGGATTATTTCTGATCCTTCTCTGGCAGTTCTACAATAGAACACACTGATCTCTGCACTGTTCACTTTAACCAGGAACCTTTTGATGGTTGGACAGAGGTGTATTATTAAAAGCTTTTGTGTTCTATTGTTGAACTGGGCGGTCTCTGGATTGTCAGTGGGAGGCCAGGGACAAAGGGGGGAGAGGGTTGGCAGGGTTGGGCTTGAATGGTGTGTATGCTGACATGGACCTTCTGTGATGACATTCAGCTGGATGACCTGAGAGCAACAGAGAGAGCAGAGCAGAGCAGAAGAGAAATAATCATATTATATATATATAATTCAAAAAATTATATAAAATAAGAAACAAGAGTGGTTGAAGGAAGATCGGTATATTTGTATGTATTGATAAAGGAGGAGGAGGAGGAGGACAAGCTGAGGTCGCGTTGGTGTGGACATAAAGTGAAGGTTTGACTGAAATGGAGTCAAAGAGACTAAGACAAACTTGGGATTATCAGTGACAGATCATCAGAAGTGGAGATACGTTAAAATGGACTAATCTGGGAGTCACCACACACACACAGACACACACCCACCCACACACACACACACACGCACACGCACATATACACCTTTAGTTTCCTGTGGTAAAGAGTCTTGGCAGTGGACAGGTGTCAGAATGCAGGAGTCTCCAGGTGCCATGGGTGTAGATGGCAGCTACGCCAGCAGCGTACCAGCCTTTCTCACCAAGCTGTGGACCCTGGTGGAGGACCCCGACACCAACCACCTGATCTGCTGGAGCGCTGTGAGTCGAAATTACTGCTGTTTTGAGATTGTGTTACAAATTGAAACAAAGATATAAAAAGGTGGAAATATTTGCTAAGACAGAAAGCTTTTAATCAAAGGGCTTATTGGATAAAAATTAAACTGGTGTGACCAACAAGCAAACAACAAATTTCATAAAGATTTGTTTTTTGTACTTATGAATATGACATCCCATACAATATAAACCAATCAGATCAAACACACGTTTCTTTTGAGCAGTAAACGTACACAAAACAGAGACTGTCCGATCCCATGACATGTAGGATGTGCAGCATCAGCTGTTGCATTGTCACGCCACACAAAGTCAAAACAACAATTGTTGCAAATTGTTTGCTGCAAATGGCTCTTTACGTCTTATTTTAGATGAAATGCAATCATTTTCAGAGCAACACAGATCAACAACAGATGCTTACTGACACTGGGTGAGTGATCATGACTCATCACCTGAAGCCAGGGAGAGAGAGAGAGAGAGTGTGTGATTCGCTGACTCAGCTAGATATGGTCACTGATGAACTGCTCTTGCACTGTGAGGGGGAAATACACATGACTGTATCACAATAAGCCTGTAATCGCCGGGGTGACATTATTTCACCCGCAGTATCCAGGCAGTGCAGCGCCTGTCTCCGCTGCAGTGACGGAGTGAGCGACGTAAACATGCAGAGTAATCGATAATCTGTGTTCACCCGACACTTCTGCATCGGGTTCAAAAGTCCAACATCGAATAAGAATAAGAATCTTTATTTCCATTGTCATTGCACAGTCATAGATATGTACATACAAATAAGATACATAAATACATACATTTCCATTAACATGCACATTGTGTGTTAAACTCAATACTAATTTGATGTAGTGCACAGGTATGTAAGTTGTGTCATTTTACATAAGTTTCTTTCAGATGCACAAATATTTCCGTATTTTCTTTTGTAACTCAACCCTGTCTTTTGTTTGGAGAAGTCTGATGGAGAAGTTTCAATCACTGCATCATTATTATGGGGTATATAAGAGGTTCTTGTTGGACTTTAAGTAGCATAAACATAACGTCATGTTTTTTTTTAATGCAGAAGAAGTATAACTATTTTTTCCTGTTTCAGACGGGGACTAGTTTTCATGTGTTTGACCAAGGACGCTTCGCCAAGGAAGTTCTACCAAAGTACTTTAAACACAACAACATGGCAAGTTTCGTACGGCAGCTCAACATGTGTGAGTACTCTCCTCTCCTCTCCTCTCCTCTCCTCTCCTCTCCTCTCCTCTCCTCTCCTCTCCATCACTTATTTCTTCTTTGGATACGTCCATGTGTGTAGACGGTTTCCGTAAGGTGGTGAACATTGAGCAGAGCGGCCTGGTGAAGCCTGAGAGGGACGACACAGAGTTTCAGCATCTTTACTTCCTGCAGGGGCATGAACACATGCTGGAACACATCAAGAGGAAGGTATGGACACACACGCACACACACACACACAAACACAAATGTAACGATGTAAATGAATGAAGCCGTACTTTGTGTCTGCAGGTTTCCATTGTGAAGAGTGAGGAGACCAAAGTTCGCCAGGAGGACCTGAGTAAACTGCTGTATGAAGTTCAGCTGCTCAGAACACAGCAGGACAACATGGAATGTCAGATGCAGGACATGAAGCAGTGAGTACAGGGACACGGCTCGGACTTCAAACATGGAGGTGTAAAATGCACCGATTTGGTTTATTAGATGCAGAAATGCAAAAAGCATCATGTCTGACTGAGGTGGGAAATAAGCCCATTCATTCCCTGCTCTGATTGGACCTAATCGGACCTGGCTTCAGGAAGTCATTTTCAGAAAAAAAAAAAACAAGAAAACAAGAAATTAGTTTTTCAGACTTTAAAAAAAAAAGAAAAAGATTTTTTTAATATTCAACATTGGCAACTTTGTGGATGTTACACCTCATTCCTGTTGCTTGTGGACTGGTTTACATAACACACATTTCCATTGCGTGTTTGTGTTAATGATTGTTTTGCATTGCCACTTTTATGTACAAATACACTTAACGTTAATGTGAGAGGTGCATAACATACATTAATGAAAAACACTCATACTGTATATTCAGTGATCTTCACTCTGGTCTTCACTGGGGGTAAAAACCTGAGGGACAAGACCACCGATTCGCTTCGTGTTGCCTCGTTTGATTCAACCTTCCATTCAACGAACACACAGATGGGCCAAGTAAATTTCAGGTCAGGAAAATGGCCCGCAGTCGGTGCACTGCTTGATCTGGTTGCCATGCTGCCACAAAAATAGAGCCATGTGTGTTTGCCACGGCCCCTCGAGCACTGAGGAAATGATGCGCAGGAAACCCGGGGCAGGTAGTTTTCATTAGTACTAATTGGTCTCTTGGTGTTTCACCATAATGTGGCTCCATTTCAACGGTTCATGACTGAAAAAGTTGGAGTTGTCAAATCCTGTCCTCCAGTTTTCAGTGCGGCGTTGTGTTGTTCAGTTTGTTTAAGTTAAATGGAACAAATCGCCCCGTGGATGAACTGACGTTTTCTCTAGAAGCTATTGTTGCTGAAAATAGCTGCTGTGCGTCCATTGTGTGACGGAGCTGCTTTGTGCTCAGCATTGTTTGCTAATGAGAGGAGAGAATGTTCACCTGCTCACCTGACACACACACACACACACACACACACACACACACACACACACACGCACACACACACACACACACAAACACACACACACACACACCAGTTGTGACCTGACTAACACACCAGCTGTGATGTTTTTTTACAAAGGATGAACAGATGTGTGCACAGGTGAGGCCACGTGTGTAGAACAATTGTGTCTTTTTGAAATAAGTCATATTGAGATAAGTGTTTTAAGCTGGTGAAATACAGGATCATGGTGCAATGTTGCGTTCTGTCTGTCTTTTACCCCCCCGCCCCACCCGTCTGTCTCTCTGTCTCTCATCCTCCTCGTATTCGTCCTGCAGGCAGAACGAGGTCCTGTGGCGAGAGGTCGTCTCCCTGAGACAGAACCACACGCAGCAACAGAAAGTCATGAACAAGGTGTGTGTGTTTGTGAGTGTGTGTGTGTGTGTGTGTGTGTGTGTGTGAGAGAGAGAGAGAGAGAGAGAGAGACAAAGCAATGATGCTGATTCATGCCGTCCTCCTTCTCCCTCTGACAGTTAATTCAGTTCCTGTTCAGCCAGATGCAGACCAACACACCCAGCACAGTGGGCCTAAAACGAAAACTGTGAGTACATACAGCATGTGCGACCACACACACACACACACACGCACACACGCACACACACACACACACAGGGCACTCAGAGCGAAGGGGCTGGCTCAGCTGACCAACTGAACAATTCAACAACCGCAACAAACGGACACAAGTGCTGAATCAGTCAGCACACACATTCACACACACAGTTCCAGGCAGAGCAGAGTGCATGACCCCGTTACAGCCTGTGTGTATGTGTGTGTGTGTGTGTGTAAAAAAAAAAAGCTGGTTCAGCTTTGTTGCACAATGTGCTGATACACAAAGACATAAAGAAATTGGGTTCATTGTTCTGCCTGGGTTGATTTGTATCTGTGTGATCATAATAATGATAATAAGGAATGTTCAAATTAGGAATTGGATTTTTTACTGATATCGGATATTCTGATATTGTCCAACTATTAATTTCTGATACCGATATCAACTGATACCGATATATGCACCCCCCCCCAAAAAAAACCCTGACTCTGTATAACTGTTATTAAGTTCTCTCTCATGTTGCGTCTTAGACCCCTGATGTTGGACGACGGCTCTCCCAGCCCCCCCGCTTCCAAGTTCAACCACAGTCACTCGCTGGAGCCCATGCACGAGGCCTTCTATATCCAGTCGGTGAGAGAATTCACAAAGTGCACAGCTTCCACTGACAAAAATAAACTGTTTCCTAGTATCTAATCTTCACAATAGATTTATTATTTAGAGCCGAAACGAATTTCTATTTAAAAAAAAAAGTCCATGTGATGTACATATTTATACAGCATTAAAGGAAACGTTATCACTGTCTGTTCTCAGCCGTCCAGCGACACGGCGTCTTGCTCTGCCGCCGGACTGACTGGAGGACCAATCATATCAGACGTCACCGACATGTCTCAGAGCAGCCTGGCTCTGCAAATGCGGCCTGATGAAACCGGGTGAGTGACGCAGAGCAACATTACTGCTTCCCATTTAAAGATCTACATCTGCCGTCACCTCCACATCTGTCCACGCCTTTTATTGTCCAGACGACAGTGAAAGACAACTGAAATGTGATGGATGATGTGATGTTTGGGCTGAACAGGTTACTGCGGTGTGTCATTCAAAAGGGCACGACCCATATTTCTGAATCACAGAATTTGAATCTGCTTCTAGAGAGAAGTGCATGATGCTCATCAAGGAGGAGCCCGTGAGTCCGGGGGTCCGAGGAGCAGGGAAAGGAGGCGGTGTGGGCAGAGGAGAGGCCACAGCATCGACCACCTCCACCTGCGAGGTGTGCTCCTCAGAACCTCCTGTCCTCCCCGTCGCTATGGTCCAGTCTGTCCTGGAGGGGAGGGGCTCTGCGGTGGAGAGGAGGAGTAAGAGGCCCTCCACAGACAGGTCGGTGCTATGACAAGTGAAGGTGTAAAAAAAAAGAAGGAAAGAAAACAAATGCTATTTACATGAAGAAGTTTGAAGAGAAACTCTATGTGTGTGTGTGTGTGTGTGTGTGTGTGTGTGTGTGTTCACACAGAGTGGAGGTTTCAGACACAGTGGAGAACGTGGACATGAGTCTGGAGGAGCTGCAGCAGCTGCTGCTCAGGAGCCATCAGCAGAATAACATGGAGGCGGGCGCTGTTATCGACGTCAGTAAACCTGAATCTATCATTTATTTATATTTATGATCTGATATTTACAGCTGAGCTGATTGATTAACACATCATCATAACACTCTCTGTTTCCCTGCAGCCGTTCAGTTTAAACCTTCCTCTGACTGAGTGGAGCTTCACAGAAATGGAGTCCAACCTGAAATCAGTAAGTCATTTAGCATGTTAACTGTAATAGACTAGAATTATCAATTATTCAGTAATGAATTCTCTTTAAACAAGCAGCAACTTATTATGTTACATGTAACAGGGTCGACTCTGTTTAAGTTTGCCCAAGTGGCGGTGTAGTGTGGAAAAGTTCCACTAGGTGGAGGTTTTTCAACCTTTTACATCTCCGCTCAAGTGACATGACGCATAAAATACTGAACACCCATCTGATTACATGCACTTTGTCCCAGAGGTGTCCAGCACTTTTGCTCATGCATTTGTACTAACGCATTATTATTTGTGTGACGGTTTAAGGTGCATGTAATGTGTGTTTGTGTTTGTGTTTGTGTTTGTCGTCACAGTACATGTTCCAGACTCAGGGGGCAGAGGCTTTTCCAGCTGCTGGCTGCGGGGAACAGTGACTCTCCTCTCTGAGGCTGAAGGTAACGATGCTGTGATTTAGTCAGTGTGTGATGTGGTCACTATTGGAGGACATGTGAGTCATAAAGTCACAGTAGTTATATATATGACGTGTCCATCCTCTGTACACCATTCACCCACAAATCCTTTGTTTCCTACTGAAAATAGACAATTTCAACAGTCCGCCCGCTTTATTAAAGATGCTCTTTACAAACATAATGTCATCACCATGGTAACAAGTAAACATGCAGGTGCATTTTAGACAGATGCACTGCAGACACACGGCAGTTCTGCTATTTATATTTAATAATAATAGCCAAAGCAATGAGGGCATTTTATTTTTCCAATATCAATAAAAACCTCAGATGTTAAGTTTCTATTTGTTGTAGCACTGGATGACATAGAAAACCCAGAATATTCCGTTCACACAAAACAAAGCAAAACAATCCAGGAGCAGGTTAAAATAACAAAACCATGAACCCTTCATATGGTGTAAACCTCTATCAACAACCGTATTATTGTTATTATTATGTATTATTATTATTATTTGTCAGTCTGGTGTATTTTCAGCAGATCATTCAGTCAACTGTTTTTTCCTGTCACCCTCAGGCCACAGAAGCTGCTGTTACCCACTGCTTATTTTCCATTCTTCATACGTATCTACACATCCACAGAATGAAAAGGTCTGCGTAGGTAGGATGACCTTTGACCTCATCAGCCACCGGCTGTGGACTGTGATGACATTCAACACCCTAGATTCCAGCATTAAGCCAGTCGGATGCAGACAGTGCATTCCTGGCTCCAGCACTTTAGTCTTTGTGGGAGAGGTAGTTCCTGCTTGTGGAGGTGATTTTTTTTTCTCTTCCTTTAAAAAAAAAAGATATACTACAGATGTATACAAATGAATATTTTCTTATTTTATGCTTATGAAAAAATATGTTTGTATTTAGGGGCAAGTTTGGGGGGAAATAGTCACTGGTGGACAATGGGAAGTGAGATGATTTTTTTTTCAGTCTGTGTAAGGATTTTAGAAATGTAAGGGCTCCTTGTATAATAGATTTTAAATAATGATAAATGTGTCAAGACAGAGGAGAGATGCACTCGTTTCTTCTAATAAAAGTAATGGAGTCAGGTTTTAGACATACAACGATCCATTTAGTCTAAGCTTTGCACAGGCCTGACATGTAGCCACAGGCTACTCTTCTGTCCATTTAAATGTGAAGCTTCAAGTATGAAAAAGACTTCGCATTGACAAACGCATGAACACCACTGCATTTTTGCACATCTGTATCACCAGACATATACAGTTAAGACAACAGGTCAATTCTTTTTTGTTTGTGGGTGACTAACACTTTACACATGTGTCTGAAAGAGTTACTGATCCCAGTGGCAGGGTTTTCCAAAGCTCCATAGTAAACTCCAGTCTTTTGATCATGAGGACTATGAATGTTACTGATGTTATCTGGAAAAAAGCATATCGACCACATGAGTTAAGACTGAGGAAACGGATGCTAAACAATCAAGACAATGAGATTCTGCTTTTCATAATGTGAAAAAAAAGTGAAAAAAACAAAATGAAACAACAAATGTCCAGAAAGCCGTCTTTAAGAAGATTTCATTATGGCTGACTATGTTTCATTAAATGTATGGTGGGGTGGTTGTTTGAGGATTCTGGTATAAAACTATACCTGGGTGAAGTAATGCCTGTTAATTCTCTGAATGCCATTGGACGTAGCGCTGGTTGCAGGCAACACAAAGAAAGTTTCAGAAACTTCCTGAATATGAGTTTAATTGTGCAATACTGTACAGAACTGTGAGGACTCACACAAACTGCAGTACATGGATGACCATAGGAATGTAGGAAACAGCGACTGTGAGTGGCCGACTGAAACAGCGACATGCACATAGGCAGATGGATAATGTTAGCCTTGTTTGGGGAGGCACATGTCATCGACATAGACGGTGCAGTATGTAAATAATGTAATGTACTTCCTCCCATTGTAAATAAGTGAAGTAACTTATATGGCTGCTGTTTTTGCGCTGATGTCATTTGTAGCCTAAGCAGGTGCGATCATAGAGTATTGGATACTAACTAAGGTACTGAGACCTATATTGCAGCCAGCCACTAGGGGGTGATCAAGATAGTTTAGCTTGCACGCTAACGTTTCGTTCATCTTTATGTTCTATGGTCACCACAACATTTATTTTGAATTTGTCATTAAAAATCTAATACAAACTGCCCCCTGCAGGTTGACATTTAAATGGCAGACCCTGCATCTGCGTATGTGCACGTAAAGAGAAGGAAGCTGTAACAAGTGAAATTGCACTATAATGAAAATCACAGTTGAGTGATTTGTGTGAGTATATGATACATTTTAGACATAGCATTTATTCTTGTTCCGCATGATTATATTAGTGTTAATAGTTTTTTTTTTTCTAAGGAGTGACAAATACACACATTCAGTTGCTGTTGTGTTCTTAATTTATTCTGTTTTCCATTTTTAATCATTTGCACTGGAAATAAACGAATGTGTGTTCAAATGGCAGTTATGCTTGTCAGGCTTGAAAATCTTCTGGAACAAAACATGACAAATCTAAAATCACCTCTGCGCTGTGAAAGAAGGACACACATCCTGCAGCGGTATATAACATACACCGATCGACAGTAGAGATGACGTTAGTGCTAAGATGCATTTGAAAATGGGCTAAAAATTTACATTGTTTTAAATGGTTTTTGCAAAGACTAAAGTGTATTGTAACGCAGACTTAAAGAAATGGAACATGTATGACATTTAAGTTATTAAAACAAATAAAAGGACACGTTGGGCCTTGGATTCCTGTGATTGTATGAAAAAGCTTTTTTTCCAAAGACATACTTCAGGGATATTTTAATTTATTTTGACGTATTAATCTACTATAATATCATATTAGAATATGAAATCAGAGGTTAGCGGTTGTCTGTATGGTCAATTGAGCTTTTATTTGTTGGTCTGCACCAACAACTGCAATCGCTTTGTTAATGAAACACTCCGTTATCGCACTGAGAAAAAACAGAGCAGGAGAAAAAGGCAAAAACAAGTTTGGGCTGATGTGGAGCTGCTCTTTAAACAGAGAAGCACAAAGTTTTGAGATGACGACTGAAATCTAAACCACATGTGTGAAAATATTATAAATATTGCTTTATATAAAATATATTGTTTGTAAATTTCATTAATTTTATGGAAATGTTTGTTGTTTCTTTCTTTGTGCATCCCTCTGGTTAGTCAGTGCTTGTCTTGTTTTGTAACCATTTCCTTGTTGTTTTTTTCCTGTCGTATTTTGAAGTTTATTTCCTTGTCAAGACAGGTTTCACTTCCTGCCAGTGCCAGATTTACTTCCTGCCTTTGTTGGGATCACCAGGCCTCATTAGTTTCACATGTATCTACATTTCACCCCCTGCGTGTTTATTGTTGTTGTGTCATGCTCCTATGCTTGCTAAGGTGTGTTTGGATTTATCACAACTTACCTCTGCTCAACTCATGTAAGTCTTTTCCTTTATTTTATTAAAATCACTCACGGTGTGTTTAATGTGCTTAATAGCCATGTTTATGCAGTATAACCCACACGCACAGATAAAGGCTGATGTAAATACTACCTACAGTTCAGCTGACATGAAAACAATCCTTTTTTTAAAAATGCTGACTATGCATTTGCAGTATGCACCACTGCTGACTGACAGCAAAACGCTCCATGCTGCTATTGGAGTATCCATTCAGTTCATGAGTGTGCAGACAGGCTGAGAGTTGTCAAAAAATATGAAATGAAATGTTTAAAAGTGGTTTAAAAGTCAACATTCTACATTACAGAGCAGGGGTTTTTGTCATTTGTTGTGCCAGTACACACATGAAGTAAGAGGGGAGGTCCAGCGCCTATAAATATCTCGCTTTCTCTTCTCAACTTCTGCGTCTCTCCCACGTGTTTCACGTTTCACGGCTGAGCTGCACTGCTCTCCGGTTACCCCTCTGATGGAGCACATATTCCATTTGTGAAGCCTCCAAATTAGATTCCCTGCCATCAACCTGAGAGCGTTACTGCTGGAACGACTGCCGAAACGTCTCTTCTCTACAGTGATGTCAGAGAAAATGCTCCGAGGTCAGATTACAGGCCTATCAGGATATAGAGCAGCCATCTCTCACTGGAGCAATGTACTCATACTGTATATGTCACTCTCTGCTCCTGCTGGAATCCATGTAGTTTATAACTGTGAAAAGGAGGAGAATTACGGCCGTGCATCCGAAAAGGACCGGTCAACAGCTGACGGGATGAATGGATCGTATACAAAACAGATATATAGATAGACAGCTAGTTCTGGATTTCTAAATAGAGTTATTATTATTGATTTTGTTGCAACATTTTTTGTAAAA
>JAFBJQ010000176.1:100615-130335 GCA_016785345.1 Trinectes maculatus
TGATGAAACGAGGTAATAGTCTGTTACTGCCAGATGCTTTTTTCTTCTTCCATCTTGTAATGCTATCGTCTGCTGTCTCTTGGGACCCAGTTCGTCCTCCACATGCCATAGGCCCCTCTCCTATAGGAGCTCGGAGGCATTGTGTCTCCTCTGCGGCAGCACTTTGTTCTCTTGAGGCATCATCAGCAGGTTTGTCCTTGTTGCACAGTAGATTTCTCTACTGAGACAAGTCTGTGCCGTCCGGATCGATGTAATGCTGATGACTGCATACCGCGTTACCAGCACTGGCAATTAAAGCCAAAGACCAAGGGTTTATGCTTAACACAGTTAAAAAATAGAAAATAATAATAATTCTGGTGTAAAATGGATGAAAATTAACAGTGAAACCTTTGTTGCCAATTGCACAGTTAATAATTGAGAAGATTATTATAATAAGTGCAGTCAAAACAATACGTTTCATAGAAATGGGCGAACGGTCTGCCAGACTGAAACCACACAATCTTTTTTACATTTGCTGTCATGTAGTTGTAGTTCTTCCTCTTCTTCCCGCCTCCTCCTCCTCCTCCACACTGCTCCATTATTCAGAGTGAACACTTGTGTTGTCTCTCATTGCGCTGCACGGAGCATCACTCCACAGTTAAACTCCCTCCCTCCATGGAAAACTCCGGACAGCATCAGATAGACATGAACAAAAACACACACAAACATCCAGGAGGCCAGAGTCTTGCACACACACACACACACACACTCCTGCACACTCAGGTGAATGTAAAGAATTGTGTGCAATGACACGTCGCACAAACTCTTCCTCTTTCATTCCCAAACATCAGGCAGGGATCCTCGGAGATCACACGAGCAGCAGCTGCAGGCCGATGCAGCAGCAGAGTACAACAGGACAAGACGTCTTTAATTTATAACCAGCGGCTGCGGCTCCTCAGCTGCAGGCACCACAGTCTTACATCACAACACAGAGCCGCGACAAGGTTCTGCACCGATGAAGGGGAAAAAAAGCTGCATATTCAATCGCTCCAGAAAGAAGGGAGGAGTGAATGGAAACCATGGAGGTAAGAAAGGATGTAAGTAGAAGAAAAACAACACAAACAAAGAGCAAGGTGCACTTTCCGAATCTTTTGTGTTGCTTCTCGGAGATTTTTCTTTTGAAGCGTCTTTGACGTCTTTAACGATTTTGGCAGCTGCCAACTTTTTCCCTCCTCAGCAGCCAGCAGCCTCTGTGACAGCTCGACTCGCCGTCTGTTCTGATCACAGCAGTCTGAGTTGAGTCAGTGTTTTTGTGCAGTAACTGTGCAGGGGAACTGCTGTGAGCACAAACGAGAGGAGAACATATGAATGCTCTTGGCTCTTCTCATGAATGTTCTTGGGGAAACAAAAACCACAGGCTTAGTGGATGCAGTGATGATGGGACTGGGGCATCAGGGATGAAATCTTTTGCATTAATAAAGCGGAGTGTCTTTTTTTAGCCGTGCCCCTGTTTTCAAGCCAGTTGCTGGTGAAATATAGTTACTGACTCAAACACAAGACCAAGTGTCTTTTCCCGGTCACGAGCAAAACGACAGAACGAATCCTCCTCGTAACGCACGCTAATGTACCGCTAACAAGGAAAATAACAGCCAAGTCCTGTTTTTAATTCCCTCTCTCCGCACCAAATGAAAAAAAAGAGTTGTTTATTTGTCTGAAGCCTTAAGCAAATCAATCCTTAGAATAAGTTTATTCCTATAAACAGTAATGATTTAAAAGGCTGCTGACAAACTGGCTGCAGGTCAGCACTACCAGTGAGACATTTTACAATACACGTTTAAATAACGATGTAACTGGAAGGAGAGAGTCCTTTGTTGCTGTGACTCGTTAACTGTAAACAGAAAAAAATACTCACTGCTATTATTTTACTTTATTATTGTAATACAATATATAGAATATTATTATTTTCTATATTATTTTTTACCAATTTTTATGACACAGAGGTGTTTGTGTGACATGTCACGCTGGAAATTAAGGAAAAAGTCGTTTCCAAACCTACGCACTCAGTACAACGCCACAAAAACATATTACCTGCATGAAATTAACAACAGGAAGTAACATATTATAACAATCATCATCATCATTAACACCTGCAGAGGAATTAAATATTGCGTAATCAGTCAATATTGCAATTTTTTCTAGCACGAGTGTTTGCGTGGTAGGCAAACACAATCACGTTGGCTAAAATGTGTGTTATTTTAAGACATGTTTGTAAAAGTCCCACCACTTTCCAAACCGTGCAGGCTTCGCTCAGGAAGCAGGAGTGGGCGTGTTGTTTTTAGGCGGCCCACATGGTGCAGTGCCCTCGGATCAGTCAGGGCTCTGGTGTTTGTTTGATCCTGGACCAGTGTGATAAAACACAAAGACATCGCAGTCAGATTTTTTTTTTTTTTTTTCTTACGTCTTTGAAATTCAAAACCATATAGCTGCCCAGGCTGGGGATGAATTCCCCTTTGGCTGAATGAACCAGTGAGGTGTAAATGTTTAAATTCTAACAATAATATGAAAATGCAGTTTCAATGCATTTAACCTAACAGACCACTTTAACTCACTAACATAAGTGACCTCTAACCAGAATCACCACTCACATCTGGATTCGTCCTTCCCAACTTACCTGACACTTCCCAACTTACCTGACACTTAAGTCTAAAAGTAAAAAAATCCTCAGATTTTCAACATTTTCTCAGTATCAAAATAATGATGTGAGCATCAGTGCACAGAATTGAATCTGTGGGTTGACACATCACTTTCTGCCTCACTGAGTTGACATTGGGGGCTTTAGCGCAGGTCTCATCACATGATTTAAATAATCAGTCAATAAATTAACACTATGTCAACAGTGCTTAAACTAAGCTCGACCCGCAGACTGTCTCCATACACTCTTACACTTATTTGTACAGAATTATCGATTAACCTGTCGATTAGTTAGCTTCAGATTTGGTCTGACGGAAGAATACAAACTATGTCGTATAGAATTTAGAAACTAGAGATTCGTGTTTGTACCCGGAAGAAGATTCTTATCCTTAAATCTCAGGTCCCGGTTCTCTGTGTGTGGTATTGCAAAATTACCCATGAAGCCCCCAGTCACTTCATACACTGCTGCAAGCATTTCCACTCTACATCAGAACACTGGCTTTATCTATGCTATTTAACTTTTTAAAAAAAATGTATTTAGCTTCAATCAGTCAATTCCCCCCTGAGTGTGAGGCAACAGCATAGTCTGTATGTTCTGCTCGGAAGACTTGCATCATGTCACTGTTGATAATGTGTGTGTGTGTGTGTGTGTGTATGTGTGTGTGTGCGTGCATGCGTGTGTGCGCCCCTTTGTGTAACCACAGTCTTTGTTGGTTAATGCACTAACCAGATGTAATAAAGGAAGGAAAAAGTGACGCAAGCTTCAACCATCATCGCTCTACTCGACCTGTAGTAATGGAGTGTTTTTAGCCAAGTAAGGGTTTGGTTATTGTGTATTATATCTACAAACAATTACTGTGTAGTGTTTTCCCATGAATGTACATATGTAAAATATATGTTTTTATAGTTTCTCGCTTCTCTGTCTTCTGATCAGTCAGTTCCAGTGTGAGGAAGCAGCAACGTTCTTACATTCTGTTAGGAGGAATTGCATCATGTCACTGTTAATAACGCATGTGTGTGTTTGTGTCTGTGTGCGTGTGTGTGTGCATGTGCGTGTGCTTGTGCAAACACACTCATTGTTGGTTAATGCACTAACCAGATGTAATAAAGGAAGGAAAAAAAGTGACACAAGCTTCAACATCGCCTCTCTAATACAACAGAATGTGTAGTTTAATACAATCTATTACAGATGCAGATGCAGCTGTGAGACTCTGATGCTGATCAGGCTCATGAAGGCTGAAGGTGCAAAATGAGATTTGACATTTGAGTTACTGCAAAACGTCCATTTACTTTAATGCTAATTCTGTTCCGCTCTAAACGAAAGGTTAAGTCATCAGTCAGAGGTTTCACTGTGTTGTGCTAATGAGTGTAATGTAGCTGTTAGCTTCGCACGGGGATGTGGACAAAGAGGGCTGCTGATGGCATTTCTTTGTAATTGTTCACTTGCATAAGTTTCCATTTTAAAAAAGGCTAATAACTTGAATTTTATAAAATGGCGATTACACCGACGTGTGACCGTTGAATAAATTGTTGTTTATTCGTGCTTTATTTCATAACTCTAATTCCACCTTTAAGCACCATAAATGCTTGTACAGAATAAGGAATGACAAATAAAATAAACAGTTCGACTGAAATAGGTCTACAGATACTAAGTCTTTTGTATTTTTTCTGTTTCCCCTCTCTAAGTGTGTCTTGAAATACACGGCCTTTAAAACACACCAGGATGTGGTTACCATACCAGTTAGCAAATGTCTGATGCCTGACTTCCTGCAACAGCCACTTGTTCACATTGGCTCACTGCTGTTTCACGCTGGGCAGGGCAGTGTACGGCCAGCCTGTGTGTGTGTGTGTCTGTGTGTGTGTGTGTGTGTGTGTGTGTGCAGGAAACAGCTGCTGGGGGAGTCATGTCTGGGGACAGATGAGAATCCTGTAGTTTATGTGCAGTCTAGGAAACATAAACATGGGCTGAAAGCTGCATAGACCTGCAGAAACTAGATTCGACAACAACAATATATCCCCCTCATCCTCTAAAATATGTGTGTTTTAGGACGTATAACTCAAACATGGCAAACATAACTCATTGTGTCTCTTTATATATCAAACCAAAATGACTTTATTATAATGTCACTATAAACTGAGTCGTAGTTTAAGTTTTATCTTATTGAGTTCACAGCAAAAATATAGCAGTGTTTTTTTTATTGCAGCGGTACAAAAGAATAAAATACTGTGTAATACTGTAAAGGGAATACTGCATGGATCATCAGTGTATTGTGTGTGTGTGTGTGTGTGTGTGTGTGTGTGTGTGTGTGTGTGTGTGTGTGTGTGTGTAAAGACACGTGGGAAATAAGGAGCAAATCGATTTAGTGTTTGTTGATGCCACAATTGAAATGATGGACAGTGGAGTTACCAGGTGTGTGTGTGTATATGTGTGTGTATATGTGTGTGTATATGTGTGTGTGTGTGTGTGTGTGTAATGTACGTATATATAACACGGATGTAGCATTTGAAAAATGAACTCGTCCACGTCCGCTTTAATTAGCCTTAATTGACTGCATCATACTTCATTTGGACAGAAACATCCATGCGCCGCGTGCTGAACTATATTTACTTTTTTTTCTTTTCTTTTTTTTTCCTGATCTTGTGAAAGTGTGTTATTATTTCAGGAACACTGATTATTTCCTGAACTCTATAGATTAGTATGAGAGACTAAAAGTAGAGGTACTACAATGCACCACCAGGCCGCGCCACTTGGAGAATGGAAGCACTCTCTCTCTCTCTCTGTCTCTCTCTCTCTCTCTCTCCATTTTTCCTCTCTTCTGACGTCAGCAACCTGCCATTGAGCGCCTGAGCTGAAGAGAAGGAGCGATCCCGTACCGGAGCTACCGGGAGGCAGCAGAAGAACCACACCGAGTCCCGGAGGAGCCGCACGGAGGAAAGGTCCACTGTGATCCGCCCGAGACGCAGACGATGCCCGCGCTGCTCCCCGCCGCCCACTGACACACACACATACACACACATACACATACACACACACACACACACATACACATACACATACACACACACACACACACACCAGAGGAGAACCGTGATTTACCGACAGAGGAGACGGAGGACGGATTTCTGTTTCTCTCCGAACCGCGCGGATCCTGGTTCCGGTAGATGCAGTAACGGAGGCGCGTCCCCGGTGAGAGAGAGAGGGAGCTGCCCCGAGAGAGAACAGACAGCTTCTTACACACAAACATCATAAATAACAATCATCACAATCATCAGAAGAAAAAGAGGATCTTTTTTTTTTTAATTCCTCAAATACGAGTCCGTCTTTTTCTCCACCGTTTTGTTTTTTCCTCTGGATCCCGGTACCGGTAACGCCATCAAGCTGTGTTCTCTAACCATGGGATGTACTCTGAGCGCAGAGGAGAGGGCGGCTCTGGACCGGAGCAAAGCCATCGAGAAGAACCTGAAGGAGGACGGACTGACCGCGGCCAAAGACGTCAAACTGCTGCTGCTGGGTAAGAGACACAGGCGGGCTGGATGGATGGATGGATGGATGGGTGGATGGATGGATGGATGGATGGATGGATGGATGGGTGGATGGATGAGCTGTGAGGCCCGAACCCTTCTCCTCCTCCTCCTCCTTCTGCTGAAAGGTGTGGTGGTGGTGGTGGTGGTGGGCGTTTGGTAAGACATGATCATCTCAGGGTCTAATATGTGCTGTTATAATAAACAGACAAATACATAAATAAATAATAAGAATAAGAATAAGAATAATAATCCAGCAGGAGGAAACCAGGTGAGAGATGATAGCTGCAGATGGATGCTGGACGGGGGAAAAAAATGGCAGTGTGCTGCAAGGGAGGGCCGAGCCCAGGCGGTGGTGGTCCCTGGGTTTGGGGCTGGTGGGAGATGGGTTGATTGATTGCTGGTGGGGAATTGATCTCACTTCCAGCCTGTTTGATCTGAGAACACGTCTGAGTTGAAAGATGGAGGATGTTGAGGGATTAAAAGACGCCTCAACTTTCTCCATCTTTCCCTTTTATCTCCAGCCCACCACCGCTCTTCTGATTCACTTAGACTCTCTCTCTCTCTCTCTCTCTCTCTCTCTCTACCACCCCTCCTCTCTCTCTCCCCCTGTCTCCATCTTGCTGTCTCACACACACAAACACACACATGTACGCACACACCCAGTTTACATTGTCTTCTTGTCTCTTATCCCTCAGGGGCTGGAGAGTCAGGGAAAAGCACCATCGTCAAACAGATGAAGTAAGTCTTTAATAAGCACGGTCTAATAACCCTATAGTGTGTATTTGTGTGTCCTTCTCATACTTTATCTTTCTGTGTCTCACACACACACACACACACACACAAACCGCAACCACACAAACATTCACGTCTGTAGCTTAGATTTTTTTTTCCCACTTAGCCGAGAGAGAAAACATTGTTGTTAACCCTGTAGTAACCTCAACCTCAGTCCAGCCTGCGACTGGTCTCGTCAAACATCTGACCAAACATCCCTCTTTCAACCCTGGTTAAACAGCAGATGTTGCTCTGTGTGGGTCGAGAGATGTAGCAAATTGTGTGTGTGTGTGTGTGTGTGATGCAGTGATTCGCTGTGCCGCTCCGTATCCATGGAAATAGTTTAAACGTTGTGGCAAATTGTGTCGAGATCGTATCCGTTATCAAGGATCCAATGTTAGTTCAAGGATATGACGCGTGGTCGTGTCAGCAGACCTCGCTGGTGACGCTGGGGTAAAAAAAAATAGTGATCCTGGAGCAAAACGTGAATAAGCACATTAAAATCAACTGAACCTTGTAGTCTTGCGTACTATTTATTTTCGTAATAGTATTTGGACGGGAATCTGCAGTTGATAATGTCACTCAGTTGGTTGCATGACATAAATGCTACAATGGAAGGATAGGCAGCTATTATGATAATGGAATTACTTGTTTAGGTTGTTTATTCTATCCAATAAAAAAAAAACCATTGGATTTCCTGCTTTTTTTGGGGTCACTTGTATGTGTTGTTTCATTTAAAGCACCATCAGTTCCCAGCGGCTGATGGAGATTTATGTAAATACCATGCAGCCATTTGGCTGTGTAAGTGTTGATAATAGTCCAGTACACCTCAGACACAATACTACCACAGTACTTCTGCACCAGTGGTTCTTTAGTAATGAGTTTAGAGTCTGTGGCCTCCTATAGGGGCTCATTTATGGTTCTTCATTGTTTTGGTGTGGTACGTCTGCAGCTGCAAAATGTACACAAACACAAACACTGTGGCGAGTTCATCTTCACATTATTTTTGTATTTACCTTATCACCTGTAACGTACCTTGAGGTATGACTGCAAACAGCTGTATTACTATACATCAGCAGGATACTCACACGCCTGCGTTATCAATATTCCCGTCATGACATTTGTTTTTTCTTCAGTCTCCTTCGCTGTGTCGTTTAACAGCCCAGTGGCTTTATGCTAGGCGATAACAGGCGCTTGGTTGTGGTGGCGTAGTGACACATCACACCGACATGATTGGATGGATCCAGATGAGCCCGTTCCTCAGCTGTTAATGGTCATTCCAGCAGCACAGCACATTGTGCACACTGACTGACCAGGGCTGCCGGAGAGGTTCATCGAATATATATGTACACTTCATTAGGCCGTGACCTATGGCTCTACTCAGTGCATTGATTTCCCTGGACTACTGTATATCACACGTTTATGCAACATGGAGTGATACAAATGTGTGTTAATGGGTGGTCGACATAGTCCATATTGGTCTGAGCATATTAAAGTTGTGTTAAGAGATATTATAGGATGCTTGCATGTACATCATCTGTATTTGATTTCCGCTATTAGTTCGATTGTGACCGTTTCCTTTCTTCTTATTCAGCCCACGCCACCTCCGTGTGGCGTCTGCCTGCTTAGCCTTTATGAGCTTTCCCTGCTAATTCTTATTGATGAGATGATGAAACCAGATCTGGCGGGCGACGTGATCCGTTAATTGTTCGGAAATTCTGGGATTGAAATTGAAAGCAAAGCAAAGGTTCGTCTCAACGAAGCCATTTTTAGAGGCTTTCGCTCCAGTCCAACTGCAAAATCGAGGAACAATCCTTTAAAGCTGGAATAAGTTCGAGTGGGAAGCCATGACGCTCGTTTCCGGAGATGCTCAGCTATTCCCGGGAACCACAGAACAGAGGACTGGAGAGGCCTCACTGCGTTTTCTTTAACATTGCTTTGAACATCTGGGTTGTGCTCAGGTGGCCAGTTGTGTGTACCTGTTCGCCTGCTTTCTGCGCAGTCAGACAGACGGACAGAGAGAGACAGAGACGAGTGGTTTGGATTTAGATTTTATGGTGTGTGTGTGTGTGTATTGAGTGGCAGAGTGTGACACAGCTGTGCATGAAATCTCAGTGAGTGGACGTCTGTCATCACTCGGCGAAGTGTGGGGAAAGCGTATTGCAACAACGCAGTGTGTCTCTCAACAATCTGCCTGTGTGTGTTTTTTTTTTAATTTTTCTGCCTATAATTGGTTTCTGGGATGATGCAATCACTCAGTGGCTGTAGCTGGATTTTCATCCAAATGCAGTGAAAGTTCAAAATGAATTTTCAAACATCTCACAGCAGAAAGTGCAGATTTATGCACTTTTCCTTCCACTAATGTTACGCGAGGATGTTTGTTGGAGTTTGTCACCAGTGGGCGGTGCTCATTTCTGCAGTCATTACCGGTGCCGTTATATAACTGCAGGAGAGGAGAGTACGGCGAGAGAGAGAGAGAGAGAGAGAGAGAGAGAGAGAGCACCAATCAGATTTTCCCCTAATTCACGGATTAGCATGATGGAAAACACACCAACATCTCAGCCCACTGTTCAGGCCACACATGCCTGGTGGCTTTGTTCTCCTGGTGCCGAACGAAAAGTGAAATTTAAGTTTATGAAATCATTATCTATTTGCTGAATCCGTTTCCCCTGTTGTCAGTCACAGTTTCCACGGTTACGGACCCACTTAAACACATCTCCTGTGTTCACATGCTATTTTGAAATACTTAAAGGGTTTTTTTTTTAAAAAATATTTTGTAATTTCCTTTCATGTTTATTGCACATATCACAACTGGTTGGTGTGTGTGTGGGTGTGTGGGTGTGTGGGTGTGAGTAAGGGTTAGAGAGAGGATTACAGCTGTGTGTATCACTAGTGGGAAAATGGTTTAGCTGGAAAAACATAGCAATAACTATGCAGTAATATGTAGCAGTTAAATGTGTATATGTACACAATCTTCTATCAGTGAGTGTAATATTTTTGTCCAGCAACCCAATGGACCCAGTCATGTGTGAACAACATATCTTTATTACGTGCATTGAGCTGTCTGTGCATTTCTGTGTGTGTGTGTGTGTGTGTGTGTGTGTGTGTGTGTCCCCGCATGTGTGTGTTTGTGTGTGTGCTGGAGACACCATCTGTTTATGAAGCCTATGTGTGTTTAGACGTGTGCAAAGGTTTCTCCTGCTGCTCAGCTGGCAACCTGACCTCTGTGTGTGTGTGTGCGTGTGTGTGTGTGCGTGTGTGTGTGTGTGTGTGTGTGTGTGTGTGTGTGTGTGAGACACCTTGAGTCCTCCTGACTTCTTATGGCCTCATTTAGTTGGACGACTCATAACATTGTTTCATACCTGATAAAAATGTCTCTCTCAATCATTGACAGAGTACAACACAACCCACATGATAAAACTATACACACTCTCAACATAACACATGACCGGTGCTGAGGTTTTGCTGTGTGTTGCCTTGTGTGTAGAAAACACAACTCTCATTTCTCATCTTCACCAGTGTGTGCGCTTGGGCCTTGTTGACATGATCAGGGGCGACTGGCCTGAAGGGAGAACAAACGCTGCCCGTCCCTCACGGCTGCACTGCTTCCCACAGGCCGTTCCCACCGTGTGTGAGTCTGTGTGTGTCTGTGTGAGTCTGTGTGTGTCTGTGTGTGTCTGTGTGTGAGTGAAGGGGGGGTGCTCCCTAGAACAGGAGATAATTAGGTTTAAGCCTCAGAAGGGAAGAATAAAAGGGGAAAGGGGAGGAGGAGGAGGACGGGGGGGGGTGCAGATGGAGGGGGACAGAAAAGGAGTTTTAATGAAGTGCTCAGAAAGAAAGAGAGAAAGAAAGAGAGAAAGAAAGAGAGAAAGAAAGAAATAGAAACAAAAGAAGGAAAAGTTTACCAGCTGCCATTAAATTCAATAGAGGAGGACGAAGAGGAAGAAGAAGAGGGCGGGGGGGGGGGTGGAGGGGGATAGTGGATATACTCAGTGACAGGGACACCCTGCTAAAACAACTGGGGGAGGAATTCAATTTTTCTTTTTGTCAGAGACGGCCAAAGTGATGTGGGAGTGTGGTGTGTCTGTGTGAGTCTGTGTGTGTCTGTGTGTGAGTGAAGGGGGGGGGGTGAGTCTGTGTGTGTCTGTGTGTGAGTGAAGGGGGGGGGGTGCTCCCTAGAACAGGAGATAATTAGGTTTAAGCCTCAGAAGGGAAGAATAAAAGGGGAAAGGGGAGGAGGAGGAGGACGGGGGGGGGGTGCAGATGGAGGGTGACAGAAAAGGAGTTTTAATGAAGTGCTCAGAAAGAAAGAGAGAAAGAAAGAAATAGAAACAAAAGAAGGAAAAGTTTACCAGCTGCCATTCAATTCAATAGAGGAGGAAGAAGAGGAAGAAGAAGAGGGGTGGGGGGGGACGGGGGGTGACAGGGACACCCTGCTAAAACAACTGGGGGAGGAATTCAATTTTTCTTTTTGTCAGAGACGGCCAAAGTGATGTGGGAGTGTGAAAAGAAGCAGGGGAGGAGATAAGAGGGTGACGGAAGATAAGAGCAGGGAGGATGAGTGTGAATGAGGCTGGGGAGGCTACGGCCATGGCGAGCGAAGCCATTTTGAACGTGTTCTCACTTATTAAGCAAGTTGGAGGAAGCGACTGAGAGTCGAGGACGGCGTTGTCAAGGACACGGAGCAAAGTGCGCGCCGCTCCTGTCCTCTGCTCCCTCTGATAATTATTAGCCTCCTTTACCTGGACGGCTGGAAGAGTCACTCTGTCACTGGTCACCTGAAACAGTCCGTCAGGCGGATAGGAGCCCGCCATTGGTTAAATATAGCTCGAGGCGTCGCCTATCACTGGGACGATCGGATTGGCTGCCTCAGTGAGCTGTAAAATAACAGAGAGGCATCAGGCTAGCCGTGTTGTGCAAGTGTGCACGTGCTCACCTGCACGTCAAAGCAGCCAAAGCAGTGTGTGTGTGTGTGTGTGTGTGTGTGTGTGTGTGTTTGTGTGTGCGTGTGTGTGTGTGTGTGTAAAATGTTTGAATCCCAGTTGCATTTTACAAATAGGAGGCTTGAAGACCTATATATATATATATATATATGTATGTGTGTATATACATATGTGTGTGTGTGTGTGGGTGTGGGTGTGTGTGTGTATATATTGTCTTATAAGATATACAGTATATAGAAAAAAATAATATTAAAAGTTATTACCAATGCAGTCAAATGTGTGTGTGTGTGGGTGTGTGTGTGTGTGCGTGTGTGCGTGTGTGTGTGTGTGCGTGTCCATCTTCTTTCCTTCAGGGTGGCCTATCAGCACCACGACACAAGCAGCGGCAAACTGATAACACCAAACTCCATCCCAGACAAATAAATATAGCAGCATTGGATCACTGTGGATTTTATAAAAACTATTAAGATTAAAAGAAATGTTAATAATGCACGTGTGTGTGTGTGTGTGTGTGTGTGTGTGCACTAATCTGGATGTCTTGTAAAAAAACAAAGGTCCTTTGTGGGAGGGTATTGTGTGTGGGTTGGTGCCAGTGTGTTTGTTTGCACAACTTACACACAATGAGAGTGTTTTTTTGTTGTTTTTTTTGTCTTTGCGTTTGTGCTAATGTGGTGTAAGTGCGAGTGTTTTTGTTTTGGCAGATTTAATGTCAGATCAGAGCACAGGACAATGGAGTCTTGTTACGGCGACTGCGCTCAGCTGATATAAAGTCAGCTGAGTGCGGCTGTGTTGTCGCGTCTCTTTGAATGATGTGTGTGTTTTTGTGTCAATGCCTCCGTATGGACAGAAATATTGGATTCGTATTGTCGTAGATAATAGCTTAGACCAGCGGATGGCCTCTATAGGGCTGTGTCCAGCGGGCGGTCTCTGAGGTTAACTAACTTTAGCATGGCAACATTCTTATAATAACAATGGCAACAGGATGCTATTTAGCACGTTCGCCATCTCAGTTTAGCGTGTTAGGTCTGGAATACAGTCAAAACCCCGCTCAGCCGTGTTCCTGACAGATCACTGGCCTTTCCTTGGTGGCGATTTCAATCCCTCGCTGGAGTTAGTTAATATTAACACAGGGGGAAGCAGGAAAGCTGAATAATTCCATTTTGACCTTGTAATTGGGAGGCGCTGGTACAACATGCCGCGTTGTGGCTGTCTCTTCCTCTGTCTCTTATTACCTCCCACAGCCCGCGACCATCAATCTGCCAGTGACACAGATTGCCTGCAACAAAGCAAACGTTGCCTTCCACAGACTATGATGCTGATGTTATCTGCTGTTCCTGGAAACGGCCAATTCCACTAATTGCACCGACAGCTGGAACTGCCGAACAAGAGTCGTTTTTATTCTACGAGCTCTGGTCGTGACGTCTTCTGCACTCGTCACATTACATATGAAAGTCCTGACAAAGATTACGTAATGTGGCACTTTAGAAGATTTTAGGTCTGTTAGACGCAGCGACTTTAGAAAAGCGTTTGTGTTATCGTGTTATTACGGCCGGCCAGCAATAACACCAGACAGATGTTTATGTTTGATTGATGCACCATAAGGAAAGAGGTGATTTCTGCTGGGAGTATCTGCAGAGGAGCGCAGCGTCGTTGTGCTGATTCGGGGAAACAGTGTGGTGGATGATGCATCCGTCGGATATCTAGGTTTATTATAAGGCTTCAGTGCAAAGCTAAGGGCGTGGCTCTCCGTGCAGCTGTTGTTAGCTAAGTGTTAATTAAAGCAATGGATATGGCATGACACTTTCTGCAACTGTCACACAATGTGTGTGTGTGTGTGTGTGTGTGTTTCCCTGTAGGAATCAGTCACTGGGGAGAGGAAAGTGTGTGTTTCACATCAACACTCTTTTTTTTTTTTTAATTAATAGTTAATTGCAAACAGAAAAGGAAAGAAAGCAGGAGGAGATGAGTCAAATGGCAAATTAAATAATTACGAACAAAGGGTGAAGGAGAACAGTTGTGAGAGGAACAGACTGACGGAGAACAACTGTGATGTGTTAGGTAAGAAAAACAGAGAGGGAGAGAGAGAGAGAGAGAGAGAGAGAGAGTAGGAATAATATGGGATGAAGGGAGACCTGGCAGATAGAGATAACATGTGACAGTGCAGCAGAGAGATAATGGCAGACAGATTTAATGAGGTCTTCCTAGATGTAATACCGAACTGTAATTATTCTGCTCCCCTGTCTGCCTGGATTTGTACGTGTGTGTGTGTGTGTGTGTGTGTGTGTGTGTGTGTGTGTGTGTGTGTGTCAGACTGTGTCCCCTGGCACGAGAACCCTCCATCGGCACAAGGACGGCTCCTCTCCAGCAGGGGACACGGAGTTAGCCTGAGCAGGTCAGGCAGCATTGGACGTGATACCTGGAAAATCTGGATGTAAACAAGTGTCGGGAAATACACCGTTGTGAGCAGATGGTCAGGGTCATCGGGGGTCATCCTCTGGACACCATCAATATCAATGCTAAACTTCATGGTGATCCATCCAGTATTTGTTGCCAAGACTGACCGACGGCCTGTCATGGCTTAAATTATTGATTCTTTCTGCTCTGAAGACACATAGATATAGAACTGAGATGAGTGTGTGTCTATGAACAGTGTGTGTGTGTGTGCGTGTTTGTGTGTGTGTGTGTGCATGTGAAGTTCAGGTGCTGCTGTTTGACCTCAAGGTGTGAGGGCGATTAAGTGGAGCCAAATGACAGAACAAATGATGCCTCAGTTTCACTTGTGTGTGTGTGTGTGTGTGTGTGTGTGTGTGTGTGTGTGTGTGTGTGTGTGTGTGTGTGTGTGTCAGGGTGGGGGCTGCATCACTGACACCTTCAGTTATTTATAGCTTCTCTTTCCTGATTATCTCCCTCTTCTTTCATGCTCCCTTTCATTACCACAGTCCGCCGTCGCACTGTTATTCTCCTAACAAACACACACACACAGACGCACACATTTGTTGTGTCAGTGACTCCAGCAGCAGTGCTGACAGGAGTTGGTCAGTGTACCCTTTATCACAACTAAGAGCCCAAGACTGTGAAGTAAGTGTATGCACATGTAAGCATATCAGTAGAGAACTCATCCCACGGTCTGTGTGTGTGTGTGTGTGTGTGTTTGTGTTTGTGTGTGTGTAGTAGTTGCTGTGTTAGGACAAACAGTGGTAGCTAAGAACAATGCATAACAGAGATAAAGACCTAATTGCACAGTGCGCCGTGTCGGCTCTGTGTTCACATGAGTAGGTGTGAGGATAAAAATATGAGTGTGGGGGATAATGGGAAAGGAGAGAGGCAAGGATGTTGTCTTTGATACTGTGTGTGTGTGTGTGTGTGTGTGCGTGTGCGTATTCTTTCCTTTAGAATTTGTTTGCTGACATGCCTGTGTCATGATGTTCAGGAAAAATGAGTTGGAATCCTGTGTATTTTCCTAAGGGGACGTTTTAAAGGTCAGTTTGATTGACACCGGGTCCCAGAGGAACCAGCACCAAACACTGGTTGTCATGACTTAATTGCCTATAAGCTGGTCCATTGCAGATGCTGGTTCAGCTCGCGGGCTGATGCTAATATCTGCTGAGCTGGACATCATTTTCTTCCACAATGCACCCATTAAAGGGCATTGCTGAACAAACACTTCTAGCATGAATAGCCTACGTGAACGCAATGGGCTGGTCCTCCATGCTCGTCACCCCGGAGATGACTACCGCCTCGAAATCTCGAAATCTCCCACGATGCAACGCGAAAAGGAAATGGAAGAGTCCCAATATGATCAAATCCTTTGTTGGTTCGTTTTCATACATCATCATGTGATCGCAATCTGCAAACCTGATCCTACCAAAGCTGCAGCATCTGCAGATAACACAGTAGTGAGGCCACCTGAGGCACGTTCTAACATTAAAGATCAAAGTGAGCGCTCCATAGATATTCAGCTGACACGTCTGATGAAGGAAAAAGTCTGGTGCAGTATCTATAACGCTGGTGTTTATTACCCAGCAGGAACATTTCAAAAGACCCATGTGACAACAAGGCTGTAATTTGATTGATGCCTCATGTCAAACATACTGCGCCGCAAAAACATCGGCTGGCAGAAATAAGCAGCTGAGTCGGAGCCTGTCGGATCAGAGAGAAGAGACTGGGGCCCGCTCGTTAATTTCTGGGTGTAGCAACGAGACAGTGCCTCTGATATCTTTTATCCAGTAGGTGTAAGTACCTGTTCTACCATTTAATCCGTAGCAAGTGTTATCGTCTGCAAGTTTGTGTAGACGTATAATTTGACTGTGTTTGCTTTCGGGACTCAGTGGTGTTGAAATATTGATCTTTTCATACAGTACAAAGGCTGTTTATTAATCAATGTGCTAATCATGTGCAGCTTTTATATACAGCTTTTAAGTTGTGCGTATGTGGTAAATGCTACATGACTTGAGCGGAGGGGTGTGTGTGTGTGTGTGTATGTGTGTGCGATAACTGTGCCAGGTAACTGTTAGCGGGGAATTTTGGGCCCCCCTTCGTAGAGAGTATATATACTCCTCTTGTTTTGGGTCCCTAACCCTAGCCAATAACCAGTTATCATATCGTTTTAGCCAACCAACAAAACTAAAGTGACGGTTGTTTGTTGTGATCATCGAATTTCATGGGGCAGTGCTGTGGCGCACCTCAGATATTGATCACTTCATGCGACGTGATCGCTTGCTGGTATCTGTCATTTGATGAAAATGTCACCCGTACAATGACATTATGGAATGATATGGTGGTTAAACTGCCCATATGTCTGTCTCTCTGTCCATCTGTTTGGCCCAGTGTGAAACTAAACTATGTTTCAGGTCACTATCCAGATTGTGCCAGAGATATGGGAAATGGCACCCATACGCTGACAAACACACACACACACACCGACACACACACACACACACACACACACACACACCACTGTCCCTATGCTGACAGAAGGGCTTGGAGAGTGGGTAATGAGAAAAGGTCCTCTTGCATGAAAGCACACATCAGCAGGCCAGTCAGCCAGCCCATCACACACACACACACACACACACACACACACACACACACACACACACACACACACACACCTGTTTGGCCCAGTGTGAAACTAAACTATGTTTCAGGTCACTATCCAGATTGTGCCAGAGATATGGGAAATGGCACCCATACGCTGACAAACACACACACACACACCCACACCGACACACACACACACACACACACACACACACACACACACACACACACACCACTGTCCCTATGCTGACAGAAGGGCCTAGAGAGTGGGTAATGAGAAAAGGTCCTCTTGCATGAAAGCACACATCAGCAGGCCAGTCAGCCAGCCCATCACACACACACACTCACACACACACACACACACACACACACACACACACACACACACTAACATACACTTACTTCCACATGAAACACCTTCACATGACTCCCATTAATAAGACTAGGGTGGGTTAATAATAGGGCTGATGCAATTCTGAAAAAAATGATTATCGTGATTGTTTTCAATTGACCTTAGGAATGCACCGTCAACAAGGTCATTAACGGACTCATCTAAAATGTTAATTGACACATCGGTGTTGCTTCACGATTAGATGTGTCCGTTTCGATTTTTTTTTCCAAACTGATATTCGGCCCTTAACCTACTGTCCTTAATTAAAATACAGCAGAGACATTATGAGATTGCATATAAATTGTGAATCAAGACCCCGTTTTAATAGGATTATTGGTACAGTCCGAGTTAATAAGGTCAGTAGTATGATAGGTAAACACAAGATTTTAGCGGAGGAGAATCAATTCTTTTAATTGGATGTTTGTCCTGGTTTCACCTCAGCGGCACAGAGAAGGCAGGAGGACTTTTAGAAAAAGTGTCAGGTTGGCAAGTCATTAAAACTGAGTGAGCGGAGAAAGGCAAGACTAAAAAGTCGGGGCGGTACCCATGGATCTACAAAAAAAGATGTATCTATGTGTCCTCCCCCCATATCTCAGCTCTGTGTGGAAGTTGTTTGACGTGTTAGCTGATGTGCACATCGCACAGATACCATCGGATGAAACCATTTATCTGTCCCGGTTCCAGGCTATAGACCCGTTCTTTGGCCCTCGTGTGTGTATGAAAGTCACTGATGTAAATAGAAGCCTGGAGTATTTATATAGGACTGGCAGGTTGCCTGATTGATCTGAAACATTACACTGCGTGGGACTGCGCTGACCTCGAGGCCACAAATACACACACACATTCATGTGTAGACCTATTCTATATTCAGTTTCCTATTTTCTTATCTATTCAGTTTAGAAGATTGTGGCAGATTTTGTTCCCTTTAGAAACAGACAGGAAAATATTGCCAAGAATGTAGGCACATTCCTTTAATGCACCTCAGCATTATTTATGATCTATTACATAAGCACACACTGAGCAGATGATAGTTAACGTTGTTCTTGGGCACATCTGGACCTGCCACTTTGGTTTTCATTTGTTCTTCAGCACTTTTAGTCGTATGAGTTTGACTTTGTTGAGGTTTCCTGGCCAGCCAGGACAAAGAAAATGCTTACTTTTATCTTAGTTCTTTTTTTTAAAGACTTTTAAAGAATGTGTGACTCTTAAACTCTTGGGATTAATCAGTTCAAAAGTAAAGCCACATGTCAAAAACACATTCCTTTTCTGGTACTGACCCGAATAGCTCATAAGCATCGAGTCGATAAGCGTTTGAGTAAAACAGTATTTCTCTCCATCCATTGGCCAGTCTATAACCTGTGTCAGGAGGAACAACAACAGACGTTAATACCAGGGGGTGGTGATAGAAGTAGAACGGGATGCATGTATTTTAAGTACTATCAACATTTAGATGTGTTTCTAGCCAGGCCATTGTTCTTGGTTATATCTCGGTTTGACTTTGTCTGATTTGTCCATCTGTCTCTCTGCCTGTCTGTCTGCGCATTCTGTCTGACGCTGTGTCCTTAGCTGCAGAAAAAGATAGCCTGACATTTGAAACAGCAGGACGGGCTGCTGCTTGCACTGTGTCCCTAAATGTCATCTTGGCCTACTGTTTGTGGACCACCCCCTTGTCCTGCTCTCTTACCTTTCTGTTTTTGTTGTCACCCTCCTTCAGGCACCTGGTTCCCTGTCTAACCTCCCACCTCCCGTCTTCAAACACCTTTATTTGTCTGACCTTTCTGCTATATCTCCACCCACCTTATTATCTGTTCACTGATATATGTTTTTTCCTCTTTAAGAAGTATAACATAAGTCCATTGCAGTGTTTCCTGTTGATGTGTTCGTAGGTAGCCCATTAACGGCTGCCCGTGTGCTGTCTGTGTGTTTAGGATCATCCATGAGGACGGATTCTCTGGCGATGACGTTAAGCAGTACAAGCCTGTCGTTTACAGCAACACCATCCAATCTCTGGCTGCCATCGTCCGTGCCATGGATACACTGGGCCTGGAGTATGGAGACAAAGAGCGCAAGGTCAGAACTCAGTTACCTTCCAGACATGTCCAACTCGCACGCGATGTAGAATCTGATACAAACAATAACATTTGACGCACAACAGTACAATGTATGCTCCAAATACTGTCATCCAAATTATGGTATATAATGACAGTTACCATAATTATGTGTACTGAGATCGCTTTTATGAGCTTAATGAGGCTGACTGAAAATGTCAGTCAGCATGAACCACTGAGCTAAAGCTCCAAACACTCGAGCTTCCAGTCCTGAATGTACCAAGTACCCTCTGGATGGATGCCAGAAGAACTGATGGGGTTCAGTTAGAGGGCACTGTCTGCTTCATACACAGATCCTGTTTTTCAGCCAAGTCAGTCAGTCATTGTACTGGCCCTGGTAATGTATCGCTGATCACGACACCAATCTCCTCCAGATTTGGATCCGTGCTCCGGCATCTTGGAAAACAATCCCGGAATATCTGGTTTTGTTGACTGCATGACTAGAACTTGCAGAGAATCTGTTATTGACAATGTGGTGGAAACTTGTAGTAGTTTCCATGCATATTAGCTTGTAATGTAATGCTGTAGGTGGAAGGTTGGAAGGTTGATAACTTTATGTATTTCTTAATAACAACGCCCTGAATATTTTTTAATGCTATAATATTCATGGTCAACAAAAGTATTACTCACCACCTTGCAACCAGGCTGAGCTGACACGTCCCCTGAATACTATCCTGAAATTAATAGTTGATCAATGGTTTTATGTAATGTAAAATATTTTCCCTCTTGTTGCACTTTGTTATCCAGTGTCAGCTGTTAGGGTACGAATGATGTGCTAATTCAGGATTATCAGTCGAAGTATCAGTTGCATCCCAATTCAAGACAATGGAAAGAGGGTAACAAGGTTTGTAAGGGTCATGGAGACACCATCGATTTATTTTCTCACTGCCATCTCAAGTTCTCATTATGCAGTCCACAAGAATGTTCATGATACATTTATTCTATACATTTGAACCCTGTTTTTACCATGACGCGTGAAGGGAGGCTGAGATGGATTGCAGTGTTTTTGTCCCATGTGTACAGTGTTTTTTGTTTTTTTTGGAGGCCACACTAATAGCTGTCTGTGAAATGCAGATTTGCTTCTAAATCTGGAGACGTACATTGAAAACAGACTCCTCTAATCAAATGAATGCCCTAATTCAGATACACGCTCACATATCAGCCCGTAAATGCAGTGTTACATGATAGTTTACCACCATAACATAACAACCCCCTCCCCGTGGGAGTACTCGATTCCATACAACAATAATTATATTAGCATACTGTGTACGTCTGAATATTGTTTTGCAACTCAGTCTGCATAATGAGCGTCCTCATCACTGAGACTGAGCTGTCAATGATATGTCGTTGTTGTTGTTGATGCTGGTGTAATGATGATGTAATGTGGCCAATGTGAGGTTCACTGCCTAAGTGAACGTAGTGTTGCCTTTACAGCATTAGCACATGCTTGGTTAGCCCTGAGCATGTTCTGCTAACTGTGTGACCTGCAGTGAGGAATATTTTTTGAACAGTGTAACTGAAGGTATTGATCGCTCACGCCGAAACGCAAACAGAAACACCTCCAGTAACCGACACGCGTCACTGACCTTAATCTGATCCAAAGGCGTAGTGTATTTTTAATCACAATGAACCCATTAATACTAAAAGTCGTGTGTGTGTGCATCTACATGTTTGTGATTAATTTGTCTTGGCGTTGCGTTTGTAGTCAGAGATGAGAGGCAGGGCTGCGGGCTTATTAGATTGTTGTTGCAATAGAACCGTTTAGGATACTTTCCATATTTCATGAAGGTCGTTGAAGTTATGGGCCTTGAAAAATCTCACCCACCCTCTCCACTGTGTGTGTGTGTGTGTGTGTGTGTGAGTTTATGATGAGAGAAGGAGCCGCATAATCAGCTGATGGGTGTGACTCTTCCCTTTCACAATAAAATTCCACTGTGGAGATTTCAAACTAAAACAGGGCTTTTGTTGTAGTTGGTTGTTATTCTGCAAATCAGTCTGTCAAAGTTTTGCTGAAGAAAAGTGGACATGTCGTCTCGATTAAAATGCAAGAATGCACACTCACACTGTAGTATATTGTAGTACTGAGTAGTGAGTACTGCGATGAGTTAACACAGTGGAAACACAATAAGGTGTGTGTTTGATGTCGTAACTCGTTGCTGTTGAAAGAAACGTGTTTTCGTGCCTCGGCGTGAAGAGAAAGGACGAGAGGAAGGTGTCACGGCGAGAGACATACAGCAGCTGGCTTTAAAGCCAAGACGAATCAAAGCGAAAGAGGAAGAAAGCGGATTTATTTACAGTGAGCGCGAGTGGAGCGGATGTGACAGTGGACGAGAAACAGACAGAGAGAGAGCGGCCTGGGCTGTGTCTAAACGCCACTCCACATCTGACTCCTCCTCCACGTCCTCCTCTCACCGAGGACAGTTCAGACGTCTCCTTCATGCGTCCTCTGCAGCTGTGGAGTGTACAGATGCAAAAAAAACAACAACAAAAAAACAACAACATTTGACTGAGTTTTAAAACTTGTACCAAATATCGATGTAGTTGTTTCACTTCATTTTCTTCCGCCTCTCTTTATCCCTCACTCTTTCTGTCTCTATCGCAGCACGTTCACCTCCATCTGTCCTACCTTTTTTTTTTGTTTTTAACCCTCTGCTCGCTCTCACCTCGTCTCATGATGACACCCCCGCTGCCACCACCGCTAACACCGCCCCTCCCCCGCCTGTTTCCCCCGTCTTGGCTAGTTGCTGTGGCAACCGAGTGTTTTGCCTTCCTTTCAACACATTCCTCAAGCCCGTGTCCAAAGGCGGTGTGAAACACACACACACACACACACACACGCACACACACACACACACACACAGTGACGGCGGGCCTGATACAGTCACTTCTGCATGAATCTTCAGTCAGTTTTAAGTCGGCTTTAGAAAAGAAGCTCCTGCGAGGATTTGAATACTGGATCATCTCTGTGCCTGTGTCGTGCGCTGTGATGATTTGGCCTCTGATGAAGTGAGCGTCATGCCCCTCAGTCATCCCTCGTGTTTCTTCATAGTGATAGCATTGTGCGCCGCACATAAAGACACTGGTAAAATAAGACTTATTGTGAATGAGGTGAAATGTATCTTTGTTTTACATTTTCCGGTTTGGTCTGTGTTCACAACAACACGGGAAAGGCAGGTTTTATTACCTGTACTGCAGCCAGCCACCAGGGGGATAATCCAGATGTTTTGCCGTCAATTTGTAGACCCATTATGTTGTCCATTATCATAAACACATACCTGTACCACATACTTTTAACACGCTAGTGGTAATATCATGAAGACACTGATCTGAGTTGTCGTTCAGTTCTGCTGTTCTGTTTGTGCAAATTCGATTTTTAATACTTTGACCCCTCTGAGAAGAATACGTGGATTGTACGAATCAGCCTTGAGCAATGGCTCTTCTTTGTGTGTGTGTGTGTGTGTGTGTGTGTGTGTGTGTGTGTGTGTGTGTGTGTGTGTGTGTGTGTGTGTTTTACATTACTGCTGCATTGGCCGTAGGCATCATTTTCTATAGTAACTGCTTCAGTGCTTTCCAACAATTCACCAGCAGCACATTTTGTGTGCATAAACACACAACCTTATTTGTTCAAGGTCGGTAGAGCAGTAGAAGTGGTAGACACACACACACACACACACACACACGCAGCTATACAACATAAGCTGGAGATACAGAGCGATTTTCTCTCCGAAGTTCATAACTGCTGCATCAGACAGGAAGTGCAGGCAAATCATTTCCAATTTAACTCGGACTGATCCGCGCCTATCGCTTCTCCCCACTCGTCGTTACAGTGGCTTTGGTGTGGCAGCTAATACACAATCATAAGACAGAAGGACCAGTGAAGGATGCAGCTGCTGCTCAACAGCGGCACGCACACACATGGAGACCACTTTGTGTCTGGATGGACTCTTGAAGGGGGAGAGGGGGAGCAGACAAGAGGGAGGTGGAATGAACAGAGGGCTGAGATGAAGGTAGAAAATGGCAGAGAGGCAGAGAGGGAGTGTGTGTGTGTGTGTGTGTGGGGGGGGTGGCAGACAGGTTGCTGCTGTGGAAACCATGTCGTTATCCTCATGGGTTATTCTGTGTTGTGAACCCTGAGGTTGGGTATGTGAGCGACGCCCCTCTGATGATAACGTTCCCTCTGCTCATTAACGACTACAACAACCTGCACACAAACACACTTGCCTGTTGTGTGAAGTGGAGCCTAATGGCTGATTGAAGTTTGGCTCCTGTGCATCATGATTGCGTTACACAGCACATTCAGCAACGGCAGCACGACAACATGTAAGCAGTTATGAACACAGTGGTCCATACCTTTACTGACGTGCACGATGTGACGCAGCAGCAGATTGTGAAAGTGGATGATATTATCAATTAGTAAGATATCATTAACGTTACTTTACAGTTCTCAAATATTATTTATATGGGAACAAATTCATTTAGCCAAATATTGGACTGCACCTTGATGTGCTGGGAGACAAACAGTCTTTGTTGAGGAAAAATAATACTTTTTTTTTAGATTTCAAATATTGTTTGTGGCTCCAAATTAATTCACTGAAAATGTTAATCTATATCATCTATAACATCTATAAATTCAGTAATTGAAATACATTCTTTCATTTCTGAAATAACTGCTAAATTCATAATACAAAGAGTCACAGTGTGTGTGTGTGTGTGTGTGTGTGTGTGTGCGTGTGTGTGTGTGTGTGTCAGCTGCTGCACATAGAAAGAGGTTAACAAAAGATGTGATTATGTGGCATGTGACTTCTGGGCTCAGCACAGGATTGTAACAGAGCATGACTCTGCTACATTACACCAGGCTTGTTGTGTGTGTGTGTGTGTGTGCGTGTGTGCACGAAACCTCTGACACACACACACACACACACACACACACACACACACACACGTGTGGTTATTGATCAGTAAAGCTTTGAATCAGCTTGTGCTTGTGTGTCATTATAGATTCCTTCCAGCTAGGTTAAGAAGGTCATTGTATGGACAGAGCCTCCACGACACACACACACACACACACACACACACACACACACAAAAACAGGTGTGTGTGTGTTTGAAGTTTGCATCAGTCTACCTTCCTGCAGTGCTGAGCTCCCTTTGATTTTTTTCTGCACCCCTCCCTCCTCCATCCTCCCTCCTCCCTCCTCCCTCCTCCATCCTCCCTCCTCCCTCCTCCCTCCTCTTTTGCCTTCTGTTATTTTCAGCATCCTCCATTTGTCTCTCTCCTCCTCACATGCTCGCTCTTCTCTTCCTCTCATTTGCTTTCTTCCCTGCTCGTCTCTCTTCCTCACTTCCTTCCCTCTCTTGCTCTTCCTCTTCATCTCATCTCACCCGCCTCTTTCCCCTCCCTCTCTCCGGCATTCTCTCTCGTTCCACCCTAACTGAGGCGTTTTCTCTCCTTCCCTGTGTTTTTCTTCCTCTCATTTATTCATTCGCTTCCTCGAGACAAACCCAAACGATCAATCTCTAAGCCCTTATAAGGCATCTGATTGGTTAATGCAATCAATGAATCGAGCTGTTCGATCTTTGATCCTCCTCCCTGGTGATAGGAGGTCATGAGTTATTCTCCTGCAGCTGGTTAATTATGACACACACACACACACACACACGTACACGCCTGCTGTGTGGATTTCAGGCCGGCCCTGCATGTTCGTGGATGGAAGCGATTGGGAGGCCGGAGAGAGAGAGCGCCTGCATCATGACAGCGAGATCGTCAAGGCACAAAAAACGATCCGTATCCTAGCAACAGAAGGGACCACAATCCCGTACCTGAGATTTGGGGGAGTGTGTTCTTTCTGCGCCTTTGTTTCCGCGTGCGTCTTTTATCATTGCTCTCGCCCTCCTCTCCCTTCAATGATTTATGATGGAGCTCCTCGTTTTAGTTTCATCAGAGAAGAAGAAAGAGCTGATTGATCGTGGCTGTGTGAGAAGAAGCCAGCTAAGCTCTGGCTCATTGCTCTGTCTGGCCGGGACCTTACAGCTGGCATGTCCTCCATACTCGCCCGCTCGCCCCGGAGCCATCAGATTGGGTGAAACAACCCCTCTAAACGGCCTCTAAACGTGTGAGTGTGTCTGTGATGTGCCAGCCCCCGCGATAGACTGGCAACCGTGGCGTGCTGGGATAGACTCCAGCATCCCGTGACCTTCAGCGTGTGGATGACTCTCTGACTCAGCAACATCTCAGTGATGCTGAGGAGGACACGAACACTTCCAAACATTTCCCCTGTAGTGTGTCTGCTATTAAGATGCAAAGCTAGGTGACCTGTTGACAGTTTTATTTTGGACACAGGGTTAGAGATGCAAGTGTTGATTGCATTGATTGCAGTTAACAGTGCAAGCAGGATGGATTGGCAGGTAATTTAGTACAGGCATTCAAGATCCCCCAGAGTCCTAATAACCTGACATCCTCTGACTCGTCCCTCTAACACCACCAGAAGGTTCACATGTGTGGTTATGCAGGAAATGTCGAAAACATGTAATGACTCGATGGTGGTGGGCTGCGGTAAAATTAGAGACGTGCACTCGTGCTGAAAAACATTTTGAATTGACTGTTTTTAATTAATCGTGTAATCGCGTCTTCACACCGCGTATGAAGAGACGGCCTTATTCGATTTGCCACAGCGCTCTCAGCTTTGTGCGACTCAGAGTCGAGTAGAGGGAGAAGAGTCTCCAAGACAAAACGATGCTTGTCGTGTCCGTTGTCGTATCAGCCATGAAGGTCAAGATAAGTTCTGAGAGGAAACAGAGGAACTGTGTTTCTGTAAAACCCAGGATCAGTCCAGGGTTATTCTGGATCTCGGTGCATGTCCACCACAGGAACCAGGGTTTGAGCCCCAGGGCCTTGAGCCCTTTTTACAACCCCGCAAAAAGCCCCCACTGCAGGGGGTTGGTACATGAACGTTTGTGGTGGGGTCAAAGAGAGTTGAAAACATCAGATTGGTGACACAGATATTTAATCAATCATTTCAGTAAAATCTTTAATATACTCTTAATTGAACCTTGGTCTAGTTTCAGGCCTAATGACGATACAAAACATTTTAGCACATTGTTACTGGAATCTGAAGGAAGCTGATTGTGTTGTTGTATTGTATTGTTCTCAGTGGAAAATCTGTTGAACCTCAGCTGTTTTGAATGCACTTTGTCACCTTATTTTCAAAATAAAGCGAATCATAGTCAATCAGCGCACAATGTTCACCTCCTCCTGTTCGCTGTCGTTACGGTGTTTCTTTATATATATATTAATCTTCAATTATATTGTGTCATTGTTGTTTTTTACTCCACTTGCTGTAGTTGCAGCCTCTCGTTGCATTACCCTCACGTCTTGGCTTTGTGTGTTTTTGGGAATGAACACAGTCGTTTAGATAAAGTCTGAAAAAAACACATGTCAGAGTAAATAACATCAGAAATGCTCAGAGTGGACCCTTTAGGGGAGGCAATGTATACACACACATAAACACACACATACACACACAGCCATGTCTCTACAAGAGCTTTTAAATTGCCCCGTAGCCCTCTAAAACCACATACACACACACACACACACACACACACATAACGCACAGCCTCGCTCTCACTAACCTCCAGTGTGTGTTGGCCACACTGGTGCTGGCAGCATCATATGACAGGCACATGGACTCGCTGCACGAGCCCACACCACTGCGCTCGCAGGAACAGGACCATGATGCCTTGCTCCCGTCGACCCCCTAGTGTTGGTTTGCCAAGCAGAGAAAAACCCTACCATAACACATGTGCACATACACACGAGGGATTTCCCAATTAACTACCCTGCAGCAGGGTCAGGACATAATGAATTAATTAACCTCTGTGTAACACACCCACTTCTAACTTTATTTGGGTCCAAATATGTTTGTCTCTATTGTGAACAAATGCCATCATTATTTTTAACCTATGCCTGAGGATGTTCCACATCAGTGGAAAGAAGAAAAAAAAAGATGAATTTCTACTTTATTCTTTGACTTTTAGACGTCGAGTTTGTCTTTTAGTTTCTCCGAATATTTGACGAATATTTCTTTCGTTTTCTAGCACGTTTATTTTGCGCAAAAATAATTCGCTTTACGTCTGTGGGCCACTTATAAAGGGTTGTGATTAGTCAGCCGTGAAGGCAACTGGCATTTACACATGCATGTGTCCTGTAGTACGGTTTACTCCAGGGATGCGTGTAAGTGACCTGAGGGATTGGGATCTCAGGTGCTGAGAGAGACAGAATATGGACCATAGTCCCCTGAGGGAGAGAGAGAGAGGGAGAGAGAGAGGGAGAGAGAGAGGGAGATGAAATGTTCTCCCTCAGGTGTAAAGCATGATGATGAATCGAGCGACGGTGGAGAGAAGAGGAGCGCGGGGAGGGAGGGAAAGAGCACGGGAGATGTTCCTGAGGGGTTAGCACGTTGGCACACCACTATGCCACTGTGCGTGTTTGCGTGTGTGTGTGTGTGTGTTTGTGCACGCGTGTGGGTGTGTGTGTGGGTAATAATGGATGACGTTGACAGGGCGACCTGCGTTAATGTCACCGCATTTCCATTCCTCTGCAAAACAGCCAAATGTCATCATTTGCGTTCTCCGTGCAGACCACAGATCCACTGTACTGTTCTACATACAGCGCACTGCTGTTTGCAAACGCACACAGACCCACACTGCAGTGGAGTCGTGATGTAATATAAACATGTAAATTAGTCGATTTTGCATTTCTTCGAAGCGAGACAGCTGCCCCTTCATTAGCTCCGTGTGTGGGCAGTGTGTTATCGCAGTGGGGTGGTTGGGTATCGGGGACAAGATGTATTTTCTCTCCCGTCCCATTCAAATGTATTTTATTAGCCAGAAGCCAACTGGTTTTGACTGTGTACTGTATTTATTACAGTCATAAAAAGCTATAGTGTAGATGCAGGTGCAGTCACAGCTTCCATATTGACGTTGTTCTGCATTGTTGTGGCTGAATTCGTCTTTTTTCCGTCTTCCGAAGTGGCGGCCAACTCCTCATGCCGCTAATTAGGCCAGTCTATAAATAGACACCTGCTTATTAGATATATCATCGCTGTCATATGAAACCTCAGACGTGTGAACCTCCTGCCTCCTGGCTGCTCAGTATTTCCACCGGGCGGCTCAGTGGACCAGAAAGTCGGTTTTGAAGTTGGTTAATTTGAATATAGAAAAATACGTAGAGAGATATTTATATATATTTCGTCAAATAAATGTGCAGCAAATCTATCCATCCTTACTTAATTTAATTGTGCCATACCGCTGAGAAGATTGTTAGCCCGTTAATTATACCTGTTTAAAAATAGACCCTAATGTAATTAAACCAAGGCTCTGTGGCACGGTGAGTTTCATGGGTTTGTTATATAGGACGGAACCTCCGACGGCGCAGAGCCGCCACAGCCGGCGCAGTAGCATCATGCAAAGACTCACAATGACAACGCTAACATGTTAGTGTTACGTGGGTATAGTTTTCATCGTGATAGTTTGGGGGGGCGTTTGGGGAGGGGTGGAGAAGTGAGGTCAGCCCAGACACGTGGGAGGGACAGAGTTATACCTGGCGATGGCGAGGGAACAATTTATGTTTACGTCTTTATTTTTCTTTTCGTCCACCCCCTCCTTCAGAATCTATTGTGTCCTAGTTTCCCTGCGTGGTGATGTACCTGTTTCCCTGTACACGCATAATAATGCACACAAACTCCCATATAGTGCATACGCAGAGCACAGCGGTACTGTGTAGTGTGTAGTGAGTGGGTCTGTGCACATGTCCAAGTGTATTTGTGTGTGTGTGTGTGTGTGTGTGCTGTGGCTCCTAGATGTAAATTATGCAGGATATTTCAATCTATATTTGATGATGGCCTTTTATTTAGAAACCAGGCATTTGGCAGAGTCAGTGGCGGCTGCATGTGTGTGTATGTGTGTGTGTTGTGTATGTGTGTGTGTGTTGTGTGTGTTGTGTTGTGTGTGCAAGTACATGTCCATTTTATGTAAAATTGACTGAATGATTGTTTATTCCCATTGAAAATGTAATAGGTTGCAGCTGTTGAATTTCTCACCCATTGTTGCTGTGCTGTTTTTTTTGTGCGTGTTTGTTCGTGCAGTTCTTTTTTAAATTGACCGACGTGGCAGTGGGATTGTTCAGTAGGAAAAAACACCATTTTGTTAGAAGTGAAGAAATCAGGTATCGGTTGAGCTGTTAATTGGGGGGGGGGGGGGGGGGGGGGGAGAAAC
>JAFBJQ010000176.1:137841-142128 GCA_016785345.1 Trinectes maculatus
CAGGAGGAAGAATAAGAGACACATTGTCCATCTGTGTTCAATCTCTTGTCGATGAGTGCCAGTGCAGGGCACTTTGCGCATGTGGATCTAAATATAGATGAAGTGTGAGTAGAAAGAGGCTGTGAGGGACAAAGATGCACATTGTTCAAGAGTCTGACGCTTAAAAACAAAAAGAAAAAAAACCCCAACTGAAAATCCTGGGTTTGTTAAAACATGACTTTGCAGAATATGTTTTTCCCACTTTTAATGTTTACCACAAATTTAAGTGGAATTAGCATTGTAGATGTAGAGTAGATGATGAAAACGACAAATAGCCCTCCATGTACTGCTGTGAAAAGTTCCTGTGGAGATATTATGAATACGTGAATACGATGCCCCTGCATTGTCTTTGCTGTGTAATGTTCAGTAACACAGTTACATATATGTATACATATATGCTTACACTTGCATGCAGAGAGTGTCATTGCTTTTATCCTCCATCTTTTTGTGTTTTGGGGCTCAAGTGGGAAAAGCATAGACTTGTTTTCTTTTTATTTGTTTTGTTTTTTTTACCGCTGCTATTGACTGAGTGTATTTTATTGATCCACTCATATATCATTACGCACTCTACACGCTGTGTTTGTGTGTGTGTGTGTGTGTTGTGTATTGGGTGTGGTTGCAGGATGCCCTGTGGGTGGCAACGGAAGCTCCACTGTAGCAAGGCACAAACACACAGACACACAAGTAAATACTGTAAATACATACTCTCTGTGTATTTGTGTGTGCGTGTGTGTGTGTGTGTGTGGGTAGGTGTGTGTGTGTGTGTGTGTGTTAGGGCTCCATTGGGGCGGTCTGCAGGAGGGCTGAAGTACGGTTAAATATTTCATCGCTTCCATTATTCAGCAACTGCTTCAGAGAGGGAGGGGGCAGCGCAGCTGAGGAGAGGGGGTGATGAAGGTGCCGTGTGTGCACTTGAAGATGCTTTGGCAGCACATCTGACATTTGTATCAGTAACATGAGTTGAATCGACATGACGAGATACTGCGGGAAGTGTCCCTGTTTTTCAAATGCCTCCATTGTCCGAGCCGTGTGTTAAGAGGAAAACAGAAGAGGAGGAGGGAGGAGGGAGGGAGGAAGATGCAAAGGGAGGAAGGGAGGGCTGAAGGAAGGGATGCTGCTGATGGAGGAGGAGAAGGAGAGGGGTGGGTGCGGCAGAAAGGATGGGAAGGGCAGAAAGAGAGAGAGAGAATCAGAGACACGATTGCATTCCTGGGAAATGAGGATGGTCACCATGGCAACTGCAGCGGAGAGCCACATGATGCGGAGGAGTGCGAGCGAGAGGGAGAGGAGGGTGCGGTCGTGCTAGCGAATGACAGGGGAGGAGAGACGGGAAAAGAGACGGTAATGAGGTGAAGTAATAGAATAGCGAGGGGGATAGACAGACTGCAGGAGGAGTGCAGGCAGACGCCTTAAATGGTGGAGCGTATGTACAGTCACACGTGTGTCTGAGCCTGTGTTGGTTTCATATCAGTTGTGTTTTTTTTTGTGTTTGTTTGGTTTTTTTTTGTTTTGTAGGTCAGTAGATCCCAGTGCCGTCATGTGACACAGAGAGGGACTGGTGAAGCTCAGAGTTTGAAAGATAAATGACAGGAAGTGCTTGAGGTGACTGACAAGGAGGATGAAGGACATGATTTTTTTTTTTTTTGAGTGAAGCCTGGTCAAAAAAAAAGGGAAGCGAGGGGGCGGGAGAGAGAGACGGAGACCATTGTCATGTGACATCACTGACATGATCACATGTACATATCTCACTGCCTGTTGTTGCATTGTCTTTGTTTGACACTATACATGTGTGCTTCATGACAGATGTGGTCTTTACGTTGTCTTAAACATCTGGCCAGTACCACCACACAACTCACTGAGCTTGTGTGTCTCCACTCTTTGCCCGATCAGGTCATGTTTACACCCTCATCACTTATTTATTTCAAGTCATGTATCTGCATATCGTCAGTTTCTAACTTTATTTCTAAGCCCTGATGTAAAGAAGTCTGTTACTTTGAGGGACTGAAATTAAATGTATGTACTTGGTGAAATTTAAATAACAATCATCATCATCATCATCATAGAGTAACATTAGCAAAACAAAAATAATGTTGTGATGTCAAGCCTGAAATAACATTAATTATAATTCAAGATAAGGCCGACAATCAGTTCATGTCCAGTATTCAATAAAGAGGATTAAAAAAATAAAATAATAGAATGAATTAAGGAAAAATCTTTTGTGGACTAAATACGTTACCTCTAAACTTCACGTCAACACCCGCGTTGGAGTAATCAGCTTATTGTGCTAACTGAAAAATGTTTTTAAAAAAGTATCTTTTTAAGTCTTTTTTATTGGTGTATTCTTACCATGTTTTTAGAACAAATATTGGATTGTGTTTTTGATCGTATTGACTGAGTTGTGTTTCGCTAGCTAACAGTAGGCTATTTAATTGGACAAAGGTTAGAGGAGGGGTTTTTTTTAACAACGACAGCAGAGATGGCGACATCACCAGAGTGTTTGGCCACTGGTCCATTACTATCACATAAACTCAAACAGAGACACACATACACACACACACACACACACACACACACAGTACTAAGTGTGTTTTACAAAATGTCTGTTTAGACATTGTCCCAGGCTCTGGCTGTGGGTTTAAAGTGTGTCTGTGGCCCACTGCCCAGCACTTAAACTGTCTCTCTCTCCCTCTCTCTCTCTCACACACACACAGACACACACACACACACACACACACACACACACACACACACACACACACACACAGACATTCCTATCTGGCATTGTTGAGCTGCTGACAGAGTTCACATCAAATCTAACCCCTTCATGGACGGGGGATGGACGGGGGATGGACGGGGGATGGACAGGGAATGGACGCCTGGTGGAGGACAACAGACGCGCAGAGCTTCTGCTTGATGTTTGAAAATGATCATGTTCGGCGTCTCATGGTGTCTCATTGTTTCTCAGCTTCCTGAAGATCAGGCTGTGGACCCGGGTTTTAATGCGGCTCATGGAGAGTGTCACTGTCATGGCTCCTTTCCAAAGACAGTAACTGACAACGGCACCAGAGGGCGAATGAATCAAGTGTCGCCCCTTATGGTCGTCTAATATGGTTGGCCGATTGAGTGTTGGGCCTATGAATGAGATGGCAAAAACTGTTTTGAGAGGAATAAATGAAGGAAGTCTAGGACAGAATTCAATTGACCCTAGGACCATAATAATATATAATATAATATACACTTGTGTCGTATTTGTCAATATGTAACGAGGCGAATAGTCTCGTCCTCAGAGTCTGTACTGGTTGGGCTGAGATCATTTCTCTTTCTTCTATAGTACCAGGGAGTTTAGGCTGATAAATAAACGAGGGACGAGCTGGTGTTTGCTGTTCGGTGGGATGGTTTGACATAGCTGTGGACGGTAAGGACGATGGGGACGGTCCTACTGTAAGTGTCCCTGTGCTGTGATTGTCTATTGAATACAGGGACAGATGCAAAGAAGGAAAGAAAGGAACAGGTGCAGATGATGATGATGAGGATGATGATGATGAGGATGATGATGATGAGGATGATGATGATGATGATGACTGTGGGGATTAGATAGCAGTGATGATTGGCTATTCAGTGTCCAGGCGGGGGATGCAGAAGTCTTTCATCAGACTGGAAAGACAGGAACACACACACACACTCACACATACGCGCACACACACACACACACACACACACACACACACATATATGATTCATATATACTTCAGCTATGAGACAAGATGTACAAAATAAATCAGTAAAGATGAATCTGTGGGACAAATGTCGACACACACATCACCTGACCTCTGACATTAAACACGCACACCTTGGTAAAAAATGTAAAAAGGGGAGGGGGGGGTGTTGAAGAGATGGCTGATGGAAAGAGAGGAGGGGAAACAATGAGGTAGAAGACTGAGGGTCACAAAAAGCGGAAATGGAGAGAGAGAGAGAGAGAGAGAGAGCAGAGGGGAGAGGAGGAGGTTAAAGGTCGGCAAGATGATGGGCTGGAATGATGGAGAATACATAACAGGGAAGGAAAACATGATGCACTTAAACAAAGCAAACAGTGGAGAGTTGAAGGAGATGTGAGGGGCAGCTTTAAGAAAGAAAGAAAGAAAAAAAAAACACCATGGAGACTTAAGTGCAGATTGAGGTCAGTGAGAAGGACGCTGGACCAGAGGGATGATGATGGAGGGATGGATAATGGCTAAAGGAGAGACTGGA
>JAFBJQ010000176.1:142179-182179 GCA_016785345.1 Trinectes maculatus
CCGTACCCCCCCCCCCATCCACCCACCCCCACCCATTACTCAGGAATTCATGTGCTAGCTCTGCCAAGTCCTTGTACAAATATTGAATGGAATAAATGATGAAGTGAGGAGATTTAACATCCAAACGTCATCAAAGCCAGAAGTGATGGAGCAGAAGGGAAGGTTGGCCGTGTCTCCATCAGTGTGTGTCCTGGCAGACACCTGCACTGTCAGGAAGAGGCAGAGGAGAGTTCAGAATGGATTAATAGGAGCTTAATGAGGCCTGCGCAATTGTGCGTCTGGAAGCAGACCAAAGAACGCACAAAGCAGACGCACAACCTCAACACGGCTCAGGAGATTGATCAGGGCGAAGTGAAACAGCAGCATGGTGATGAAAATGTAATAATATGAATACTAGTTCAATTATTTAATAGGATTTAATGGAATTAAATTGTCTCGTTTACACAATAATCACATATTAGAAACGATGACGAAAAGGGCAGTGCCGCCTGTTGTGATCATGTCAGACTCGGTTTGTGTTGGATTTGTAAAGAGTGAAATTAGCCTCCGTCTCCTGGAGGAGACTCTGTCGACACCATTAACTTTCTGAACTTTCCACAAGGACGTGGGATTAACCTCACAGATCCACTCGCTCAAAAAGACCAGTGTGTATTGAAGCTGCGTTGTGATTTCAGCCTGAGTGCTGCGAAATCAAATGATCTAATGACGGGATACAACAAACACTCATTATACTGCTGCATTGAAAAAAATAAAACATTTTAACTCTTTATGGCATAAAATGATGCTTTATTGTTTCAGCTATGAGGTTATCCAGGTGTAATGTTGTGAATGTGTGTGCAACAATACTATTCAACACAATCAAATGTATTAAGAACAGATTGTTTTTAAGGTGTTGCCATTAATGTGCAGTTTAAACGACTACATGTACATCATTTTTTTTACGACACCAGATAATGAAATCACTTGTGCGAATGTTCCCCTGCAGCTATAATTAGTGTCCTGCAGGGAGTTAAAATGTTAATTTCACGTCTTTCTGAAAAGGAAACAACCGATCACATGTGCCCAAACAAGCGTTTAAGAGCCGCTGCATCATCCTCACTTGTCACCGGGAGGAAACGTTTTTCAGGAATAGATTATTAGATAATATTCATCTTTTAGATTTTAAAAATCCATTTTGCAAAATGTCTCCGTAGTGAAGGATGGACATTTGAAAATGTCTTGTGTGTATGTTCTGATGAAGTCCAATCAGCTTGGTGGAAATGGACAACTTGAACGCTAAATCTTTCTAGAAATTTGAATGATGCATGTGTCTCGCTGGCTTCGTGCTTGTTGATGGTATTCAATAAGGAAAAAAATAACGTTTTCTGTTATCGCGTCAAAAAAAAACCTGAGACACATAACAGTGGCGTCCGATATAATAATCCAAAAGTGATTCTATCGGAGGAGCCGAGCGTTTGAAACCGAAATCAATAAGAGCAAAGAGGAGACGGGATTCAGACGAGCTGCTGGTCGGAGCGGACGGGTTCTTCCTCGGAGCTCTCCAGCAGGTTTACGCAGAGCTAAGTGGCCGGAGCGATTTTCCATAAACACAGGATGGCGTTTCTCAGTGAAACCCGACAATGAAACAATCTTTCAAAAACTCGTGCAAAGGAAAGTCAAGACTCAGCTACAGCGGCGTTGTGTATTAAACGGAGGCTCAAAGTGCACATGAATTAATTATTCCTAAGCAGAAGTTATTAGCCAAGTACGTTCCACCAATAGCAGTGAAGTTATGGCAACAGCTTCATGTGAAGCAGAGCATAGATGTGGGACTTTGAGATCTTGCGGTCATATAGATAGATAGATAGATAGATAGATGGATGGATGGATGGATGGATGGATGGATGGATGGATGGATGGATGGATGGATGGATGGATGGATGGATGGATGGATGGATGGATGGATGGATGGATGGATGGATGGATGGATGGATGGATGGATGGATGAAGTTATGGCAACAGCTTCATGTGAAGCAGAGCATAGATGTGGAACTTTGAGATCTTGCGGTCATATAGATAGATAGATAGATAGATAGATAGATAGATAGATAGATAGATAGATAGATAGATAGATAGATAGATAGATAGATAGATAGATAGATAGATAGACTTTATTGATCCCAAATTGGGAAATTACTGACTCCCTTTCTGTTACATCAGTCAGCGAGAACAAAGACAAAAGAAACACGTACCTTCATAAATGTAGTAAAAACAGACACTCCGACTTTAAATGAGAGTTTAATGGATGAGTGGGAAAAAAACCCAATCTCTCGCTCCCATTAATCCTCTGCGCTTGTTTTATGCCTTCATCATCATGTCGCCCTCCATCTTTATTAACCTTCCTCCCCAGGTGTCACACATTTTTTTCTCCAGCTCTTCTTCTCTCTCTGCTTTGTTCAGATTTAAATGTCACACACGCAGAATTAAACCCCCTCTAAATATCTGAAACAAATAACGCCACTTGTTCCCCTCTTGTGTGACCTGTAGGCGGATGCGAAGATGGTGTGCGACGTCGTAAGTCGTATGGAAGACACGGAGCCGTACTCCGCCGAACTGCTCGCCGCCATGATGCGCCTGTGGTCCGACTCCGGCATCCAGGAGTGTTTCAGCCGCGCCCGAGAGTACCAGCTCAACGATTCAGCGCAGTAGTACGTACCTGTGTCTGTTTGTGTGTCTTCGTTTTGTTTAAAAAAAAAGATACATATAAAAAAGACTTGATCTGATTATTTTGGATAAATAAAATCCCACTCTTCTAAATGGGATGTTTAAATACTGCCATTAGGGAACTGATGAAATGATTATTATTTTACTTGTCAAAGGTCAAGGTAGCTGATGGTGATATTTCAAAAGAACTTTATTATTATTATTATTATTATTATTATTGTGTGTTCGAGCTACCATCTGATTCCTGGTTTTGCTAAGTTCAGATCACCTGATCACTCACTTGTGTCACTAATCGTCTCACACACAATAAATACAAACACACACACACAGAGTACAATCTTCTACATGCGATCGTACACCACACTATTAGGACACACAGTCGATCACCGTCACAACGAGGAAGCCTGATTAATGCCTGCAGCCTGAGTGTGGGTGGAGAGAGAGACGCAGCAGGAAAAACACCGGGAGGAAAAGCGAGCGCGGCGGTGGCGGTGGTGGCGGTGGTGGAGGGGGAGGCATCGCTCTCAAGTGCCACGTTTGCTCGTGTGGCCCTGACTTAATTGTAAACCATACATCCAGTGAAATAACAAAGTGACGTAAGGACAACATTGCAGTAGAAAGATGGAGGCTGGATGGAGTCGCTGATTTGATGCCTCAGTGGGCAGCACATGGCGTCAGGTGTGGAGTCAGATCATACTGTCTGAAGACATGTGACACAGAGAGGCTTCTTATAGGGAAAAGCATCCAGCAATGAGACTTTGAACTTAAACTTAATGGAAACATAGCAACATTACATCTGCTTCATCATAACTGGTGCAACAAACCCAAACAGAGAAAACCTTTTCTCCTGTTAGTTAGTTCGTTAGTTCGTTAGTTCGTTAGTTGGGATGATTGGAATGCAGTGGGATGATAGAGTGAGATAAGAAAGGCTAAACATGCAAAAGAGAGGAGTGAGTCAGAGTGTTGAGAAATGAAGAGAGAACGGGGGTCATTTCTCCTCATGGCAGACATCTTGGAAGGAGCACAAACAATTTCCCTGTCAACATTTACATATGGTCCATTAACTCAAACAACATCCTGTCTGTTTGTGAGTACTGAGCTTGTGTGTGTGTGCGTGTGTGTGTGTGTGTGTGTGTGTGTGTGTGCTAAATGTCACATGAAAGATTGATGCACACTTCCTATTATATTGTGACCTGTGGAGCAGAACAGATCAACAAGCCAATGAGCCGATAGGACAGATATCACATGACTGGACCACACTCAGTTTGAATGTGTGTGTGTGTGTGTGTGCGTGTGTGTGTGTGTGTGTGTGTGTGAGTGTGTGTGCGTGTGTGTGTGTGTGTCTTTTGCAAACACCCCTAAACATTAAAAGAAAGTTGAGCACAATTAGTCACGATACTTCTGCTGTGTTTTGGTTGAGATGTTGTCAGGTGTTACAGTGTGTATACAGTGCGTATACAGTGCGTATATACAGTGTGTATTCATGGTGTCAGTTGGGGGTATTTGTGTGGAATATTGTACTGCTTCTTTATTATTACATAGAAAGCAGAGAGTTCTATTCTCAGAGTTTTCTCCCTGAAGCCACTGCTCTCTCTCTCTTCCTGTTTTTAAAACAGCATAATCTTTAACTTCACATATTAATTCTTCATCCGGCTTTTTTATTCAGATATTTAACACAGCTGAAACTTTTACTTGGTCGCACTGGAAAAGCTTATCGCACTCCAAATCTAAAACATAAAATAAATATATAATAACCCTCAGCTTGTATCATGTTGCATCATGCAGCTTCTGCAGAAGTGACAAGTGCTGGAGACGGCACAGGACATCTCAAACCATCTTAAAAAACTGGTTACCTAGCAACCACGAGGAAGCTGGACAGTTGAGCCTACATCCCTTGGGATGAACGACATATCATATGCCTTAGCGGGTATTTCTTTGAATATATGTCCCATTTCGAGTCATAAAGTTTATTTACTTTCTGTGACAGATCATAGTTTGCATGAACTAAATCAATGCTTGATATAAACTTGTTTTTTTTTTGTTTTTGAGTTGTCAAGCCACTGTTTTCACACGTATAAGCCGTACTACATTGATTTTAATGCTGTTGTGAACCACATGCCAATGTAAATGACTAAAGGGTTATTGCATGTTGGTTAATTCACCAAGTAACCAATATGACTGTACCTCAACCCTGGCACTGAGGACCAATATCAATAAATACCATTTATTTGATGTTGATTACACAAACACATTGCTGTCATCATCTGCAGACATCATCATAATAATAATAATCTATAGTACTGCATATCGCCAGGGAAATGAGACTAGAGCACACTGGGGTCTGGTGCTAATCAGCTCGGTGCGTCATCAAGCGTAATGCACAGGATGAGACAAAAGACACCACAATGACAGTTGTGGTTCACGTACTGTAGTGACGACTCACAATCAGACCTCTCCCAGAACGTCTGTAAACATTCAGGCGACGGCAAATAGCATTAATGTGAGTTCCTGACAGAAGTAGTTCAGTGGACAGAGGAACAGACACCTCCTATTCAGTGAAGGTTCGACCTCCTGTGGTGGTAAAGGTCACAGAAGTCACAGCTATAAGCTCCTTCATCACTGTAGCCTCTAGTCTTCTATGGAAAATCATGGAGTCGTCAGTAACCAATGCTATAAACCTGAGCAGCGTTATTTCATTGTTACAATGTTTTTTTCTCATATTGCTGTGCACAGTATAAACATTGCACTATGGAAGTGAGGGCGGGTGATTTATTGTTTGAATTTTCTAAATTCAGATGTTAATCATTGATCCAGTCAGCTGACGAGTGTAGTCTGCCGGATCTTTGTATTCATTGACACATTTCAAAAAACAAAAAAAGAAAAAGCTCCTTTGTCTACTTCTCCTCCGAACCCGTAACGAACCCGTGTCTGTTTCAGTCTGATCATTCCAGATGTGTGTGATGTGTGCTTACAACCAGGTCGTTTTCCCATCAGCCCATCGCCTTGATCTTCTTCTCTCATCCTCTTGGAAGAAACTCGGCGTCCATTTAAAAGCTCTGAAACAAGACCCTCACCGATCTATAAATAAAAAAACAAAACAAATAGCCATTACACGTGAATTCATATGCCTGACACTGTATCATCCAGCACTGATACCACTGGCAGAGGCAAAATACAGGGAGTTACATATTGAAAAGTGTGGAAAGTAGCAAATACTGTCAAAAAGAATACATTTCAAGTAATATAAGACGATATTTGTAACATAAATTGTCCATTAGGTCAAAGGAAGACAAATTGCATATGTGATGAGTAGAGTCATACAGTCTATACGATGTGTATACGGTGAGGAGCGTACCTGACCCTTTGCCCTGCGGGGACAGGAAGGGAGCGGTCGGAGGAAGAAAACAAACAGTGGTGAATAGAGTGTCACGTTTCCGTTCATTATTAATGACAACAATGTAGTGGTTATCTCGTTGTGGTTATTGTAGAGTCCACCTGAGCTGTACCACACGTCCCCGTGCACACGCGCCCGTTTCAGCAGGTGAAGCGAGGTGTAGGTGAATTACTGCTGATGCAGAGTCTGTTTCCTGTGTCTGTGTGCAGCTACCTAGACAGCCTAGATCGGATTGGTGCAGCGGACTACCAGCCGACAGAGCAGGACATCCTGAGGACCCGAGTGAAGACCACGGGCATCGTCGAGACACACTTTACCTTCAAAAACCTCCACTTCAGGTCAGTGCCATTCAACTTCTCTCTCTCTCTCTCTCTCTCTCTCTCTCCCTCACTGTCACCGTCTATCTCACTCCCGCTCCCCTCTGTAATTAAGTACTTTAAACGAGTGCCTATATATTTATGATCGTCTGGCTTTTTAATGAGATCTGATTCAATTAGAGCGAGGAGCTATGGGAATGATGACAGAGAGGCGGAGTGGCGTTATGGGATGTTCGAGGAAAGGACGGGGGAAGGAGGGAGGAGTCTTATTTAATTACCATATATCTGCCCATCTTATGTGCTCGTGTGCAGGGATTTAATCGACTGTCTTTTCATATTTACTGTGTGCAACGCAGAAGAATGACTTTTCACTGTGGTTGCGCCATTTACGGCCACAAGGAAAGAGATACGTATAAAACTATACAATAAAATTCACCGGCTGCTTCTGCATTTCAAGAATCTAATTTACAATCAGATAAAAAAAACTGACAGAATGAGTGACTGTTATATATATTTATATAAATGCATGTCCATTAACGTCTGTCTCTCTGTCGGCGTCAGGCTGTTTGATGTGGGAGGTCAGAGGTCAGAGAGGAAGAAGTGGATCCACTGCTTCGAGGATGTCACAGCCATCATTTTCTGCGTGGCGCTCAGCGGATACGACCAGGTGCTGCACGAGGACGAGACCACGGTAAGGACATGTCTTAACGCGTATGCTCTCTCTCTCTCTCTCTCTCTCTCTCTCTCTCTCTCTGTCCCGCTGATGCGTCTTCTCTGTCGCTGTGTGACCTAATGACCCGTTCACACTGTAAATATTGAAACACAGCTGTAAAAGACACTATGTCAGAAGCTGTTACAGCTGTGGGACGTGGGAAGACGTGGAAAATGTCCCGTTAATACATTTTGACGCGTGATACAGTGAACCCTCGCTATAACGCCGTTCACCTTTCGCGGCTGCGCTGTTTCACGGATTTTTTTAGTGCAGTTTGTTATGCTTTTTTTTTTTTTACAGTGTATAAATGTGGATTGTGCTCTGTGTCCTGATTGGCTAAGGGACTGTAGGCCAATGTCAATCAATCTCCTCCGTGCCTCGTCGGCGTTCGGCTCGGCAAATTTACATGTTTGCATATTGTCTCCACGACAAAACCCACAATGTCGACGAAACGTCCTTCACTGACAAAGACACCTGCACCACGGCCTTCAGTAGAAAAAGACGCTACAGCGGAGCTGAGTCAGCACGAAGAGGCTCAGTCAGAGGAACTGTGAAATACGCGTCAGTCACAATGTGTCCAACCTCGTAGGTTGATTATTAAAATGATTATTTGACAGTATTTCTAAAAACTATCATAGTTATTTGTTAGAAAACGCTTCTATCTTTATTTCTTAAACAAATGCCTGGGCCTGAAAACAGGTTTTGATCTTTGGTTTGGTTCTATAGTACTGTATCATAATTGTAAAAAATAAAGCTGACTACTTCGCGGATTTCGCCTGACACGGGTTCTTTTTGGAAACGTAACCCCCGCGATAAACGAGGGTTCACTGTATATCATCGACAGACGGTATAAAACCAGTTGTGTATGTAAACAGAAGGTTTATTGTACGCTCACGTTGAATGCATTGTCTACAATACAAGTCTCCCACACTTTGATGAGCCGCCAACGAAAAAAAGAGCATTTTGACATTTACATATGATGTATTTCTGTCCTGGGTTGAATTAGGACTGGCAGGACGCATCTGTTTTGCTTATTCAATATGTGACGTTATTTATTACCGCTGACAGTCAGCTGTGGTTCACCAGGCTCGTTTGCCTCAACACTTCTCCTAATTTACTATCAAAACACAACATTAATAATTCTGTGCAGTTCCATATTATTTCCTCTGGAACTTCCTCCATCCCAGCCGCGTATGCAAATGGTTGAACAGAATATCAGCAAAGGCTCTATTCAAAATACCTTTTGGACCTGATTATTAAATAAAACACCCACACAGTCCTCACACTGCAGCATTGTTCCAGTATTAAAAGGGATCATATAAGTACGTGTTGGTTTTCCAATGTAAAGCATCATTTCTTTGATGATGCAAATCAAGCGACACTCTGGTCAAACCCTGCTTTAAATATTGGGGAAGTACAATTATTTGTATTGTGTTATGTTGCAAGAGGCAAATAATGCAGACTTTTGACTTTGAAATACCAATCCTTATAATGATCATTGAATACATATTTGTTGTTGGTTCTACTATAATTACACTATATTTTTTTGCACATTGAAAAACTGTGTGCAAACTGTGAACGTGGACTCATGTGATAAATTGTGAAAATAAATCAAAAAGAATGGTGAGAATGGTGAAACGGTTGCACTGGAGTAGCGTTTCTGTGTTTCTTGAGCTGATTTCAGAGCCTGGTGCACGGTGGCGTTTGTTATCCTGGAGTGTTTCCTCTGAGAGATCCAGGCTGTTGTGTAGCAGATGTTATCAGGCCTCTCTCTCTCGGAGCTGGGAGCACCAGGAGAACTTTAGCAAACGAGGAAATATCCATCACAGAACACCCTTGGACAGAACGGCGTGTTGACTGCGGTGCAGAGAGGGATGTTCTCGCGAAGGAGCTGTTTAACCATGATCATTTGATTAAAACGATTAGAGACTCATAAGAGGAGTGAGATTATTGTAAACGAGATGAAATCTGTTTGTGAAACGCTGCGATAGACTTTTGTCATTGAGCGATGCTTTCCATTGCGCAGCGTGTCCTCGGCCGTATTGTTTACGCCCGGGACCCGCTGATGGCGCTGGAGCTGGTAGGCATGGTGAGCAATCAGAGGACGTCCCCCGGGAGGGGACGCACAGAGGACTCAGAGAGGGAACAAAGAAACCAGGGAATAGGAGCAGGGTTCAGAATCAGAGGAACTTGAACGCTTACTTTATGTCCAGATATCAGAGAAGAGCCTGGTCCTGATGTATGTTCATTGCAAGAGAACATGGCAACTCTACCCCACACACTACACTACTCTGTATTTTTATATTCCTCTATATGTATTATTATTTCTGTGCTGTAGTAGGATTTTACTTATTTTAACTATTTGAGTTGTTTTTGTTGTAGTGGTTTTCCCGCTGGGAACAATGACATTTCTCGGATTCTCCAGCAGAAATAAAAATGACCGGTCGACATATTAACATGTAGGCCTATAAACAGCGGACACAAACACAAACACCTCGAGAACGTTAGAAAAGCGGGAGGTCTTTTTTTTTTATGTGTTATTACAATTATTAAAAGGAAAACAGTGTGGGTGTTAAATTACCAGGCAAATAACCAAATGTTTAATACTGGACTCCCACGTCCTCTGTCAGTTCCACGAGCAGACACATCAGTGGCCTGTGGTTCAGCCCCTCCCTCTCCATAATGGCACTGATAAAATACGTATGTTCCCTTTAGGCAGGTCATTAAAGTTACTTAGACGCCATAACTTAAAATCAAATGACATAAATCACAAGAACTTCATGAAAAGCAGTACATTTCCGGAGCTTTCCGCAGCACCATATAGCTGTTTCCACTTATGTTTACTAATTAAGACCAGAGTCATGTGATATGGACCAACTGGATCAAATGAATTAGCCAAAAATGTAATTAAAGCAAAAATTGGAACTGGTCCTCTCCTGCTGTGAATGGGCCCCTGCTGCACAATCAACATTTACAACATGCACTCATTTTACAGGTAAACAGGTAAATTCACTAGATCACAATCGGATAGAAAATTACAAGAATTTCTAAATTAGTTTGAAGGAAAATAAAAACAGTTGCCTTCTAGACATCTGAAGACGATTGAAAACGGGACAGAATCGTTATTCTGCTTTGTTTGTTTGGGGGTTTTTTTTATCCTCGTTGTAAGACAGACACGCCCACTTCATTGGCGCCATGCTAACGGGTTGAACTGTTAAATCTATACATGCATCTGTATATGCATTCGTATGAACACAAACACACCTGTCACAACGCACACTTGTGATGCTGCTGTCTCTATTCAGAACTGCTTGCATTGTGTTTTCCTCTCACTGTCCTTGTCTTGCAAACACACTTCTACACGCGCGCGCACACACACACACACACAGACTGTTTCCTGAGATGATTATTGCTCTGGGTGAACACTGTCTTCCTGCCTCCTGGGGGGTGGGGATACGGGGCATCTGGGTTGGGTTTGCATTTCCGGTTCCTGCTCTAAGCTCCGCCCTGCAGCATCTCTGGTTCCTTCCACTCCTCCTGTCGCTCTCGCCATCGACTCTCCTCTCTAACCAATCAGCAGTCAGATCTTCTGCAGACGCTCCACGAACAGACAGGTATGAAACCTCCTGATTGGTTATGCACTCACTGGAAGGGTTGAAAGCAGCGTCTGTGGTGTGTGGTCCAAAAAAAAACTGCACAACTGTAATTTCTTAAACTTGGAATGTTTATAAAGTGCATTATCAAAATCTGTAATTGTGATTGGTCGGTTGGGCCCCAGCAGCCATTTGCTTTGTACGAGGAAGAATCGCAACCGGAGAGAAACTGCTTTCAATGCCTTCTGCTTACATTATATAAACACACACACACACAAACACACACACACACAGCACCACAATACTGTTCCTCCTTGTATTTCACTATTGTGTTTGTATCTGCTTTGACTGCTCGTGTGTAGCGTATCATTGAAATGCATTTAAAGTACATGTATGGATGTGTCTGCCCATTGAACTGGTGCCAGTGTCTCTCCTGCAGAACCGCATGCACGAGTCTCTGAAGCTCTTTGATTCCATCTGTAACAACAAGTGGTTTAAGGACACCGCCATCATCCTCTTCCTGAACAAAAAGGACATCTTTGAAAGCAAGATCAGCAAGTCACCGCTGTCCATCTGCTTCCCTGAATACAATGGTATTTATATATATGTACATATACTGTATCTATAGAAGCCTGCTTCTGACTGCTGGCGATCAGGTGGTAGACAAACAGGAAATAGACAAATCAGTTCCTGTGAAAACCTGTAGGGGACTTTTTAACTTGAGGATGAAAATATCATTGCATATTAGCATTTTAGTTTTGGAATCAAAATCAAAAGGGAAAAAAAAAATGCAATAATCTAATTTGCCGTATCGTTTTCACATACTTGTTATGGGTAGCCATATATCATCATGTCATGTTACTCACCTTTATGTGTCGGGTTCAGTGCCCTGATTTAAAATGTGCATATATTTTCCACAAGGGGGTAAAAAAAAAAACCCCAGAGCTGTATCTCATTAACTCACTATACACTCTCCAGCCCTGTATAGATTTAACAAACACTACATGTGCATAGGGACTGTAAGTCATACATTAAGTCGTTATTTAAACCTCCTTAGATGAACTTAATTCAACATTTGAGGATTTCTATCTTCTAAGTTGTGAACAGGTAAAAGTCGTACTGTGTGCAGGAGCGTGTGAGAATAGTTCAGACCAGACGCTGTTACCAGGAGTCCGACACAAGAGGTGCTTAGAGAAACAACAGTTTGGACAACAGGCAGCTCCAGACTGTGGGAAAAGCGGGATGGAAAGAGGCCGACACAACAGGACTGTGAGAAAGTGAAAATTAAAATTCAGTTCCTGTTTCCTCCGCACTTCTTCTCCTGCCACTGAGGCCAGGAGACGAACCACAAGCCAGATAGCGACGCTACGCACAAATTAGTCAAGTCAATTTTACTTTTTCAATCTTGATTTTACTTGAAGAAATAAACCTGCAACAGCCTTTTTCCATTTTCATATTGACATGGTCCTAATCAGAAAATCAAAATGGAAATTGAATTAGTGCAATTTACACACAACAACATTTTGTATGAGCATTGTGGAACTAGATTTTCCTCTTTTCATTTTCATTTTAACATAGCGCCCCCTCTGGCTTCCATAAGGGTTCATTTATTGCAGTGTATTGTTTTAAGGCCTGTGTGCAGGAAGCACTGACCTCTGATCGCCAACGCAGCAGAAAGTCTGCCGAGCTCGAAATCCAAAGGTTATGTTTACAGACACTTTCATAAAAAATCCTGCTGATGCTGAAATCGCGGCGCCGTCCACTGACAGCAGGGTTCAGCCTGCAGCAGCGTTAAGCCCTCACCTGATTCTCACTATGCGTCAACTCTCTCCTCAGGTCCCAACACGTACGTGGACGGAATAAACTACATCAAGTCTCAGTACAGTATCAAGAACAAGTCAATCAACAAAGACGTCTATACCCAAGTGACCTGCGCCACAGACACCGGCAACATCCAGTTTGTCTTCAACGCCGTCACTGATGTCATCATATCTCTCAACCTGAAGGGCTGCGGCCTTTACTGATGCCGCCCATTCACCAGCGGCCGTGTATTTACTCATATAGCTGCTATTTGGGTAAATACATATGGTAGATAATATCTGTTTCACTGATCTTAATCCTTTCGAGTCAAGTCAAATATGGTTGTGTGGATGTTGTGTGATGTCATCCTGTCACTTAACCATAAGGCCATTTGTTAAACTTTATTTCATTGGATGTATTTTACTTAAGGAAAAAATGAAATTACATTTAGTAAATAATAAATTTAGAAGATAATTGTATTCGGGGTTTTTTTGTTGTTAGTTTTTTTTTTTTTTGGTCCCATTTAATTTATATTTATAGTCTGTCAGGAAGTGGCTGTCTCTGTGGGGGCACGGCTGCCGTTGTCCGTCCTGGCCATATTTTATGATTGATTTCTTTATAAATCCAGTGTAAAATCACTATAAACAAAGGGGTGCGCAGACTCAACCAGCAACAATTTCCAGCGAAGGCTTCAATGGAAGCATTGATTTTAACGGGGCCCTTAGGGCCACATGTATTGTATCGGGCTGCTGGGCGAAACATCGCCACTGTCCACCACTCTGTCTTAATAAGCCAACGCCGAGTCCCGGTGACACCGAATCCTGCGGGACAGAAATGTCCAACCCTGTGACCATTGTTTGGGCCGTGATGTTTTGCGTTTTGCTAAATGAGTCGAACGCAGTGCACAGCTTAGTGCCGCGGAAATTGATGTGCGCTATTTGCGGGAGCTGTTTAAATTGGAGTGTCTCGACTGTGAGTGTAAAAGTTCTCTACAGCATTTTCTACAAACACAGCTCTGTTTGTACGTGAATGTGTTCATAGTTATTTATGAACAAGGCAAGTCTTACAGTGTGTGTGTGTGTGTGTGGGGGGGGGGGGGGGTGTCTACTCGCTCAGTTCCAAGATGCCATTTTTTTAAACAGGTAGATGATGTCATCAGCACTCCCTAGCACATCTGTGCCAACATTTCCTAATTAGAGACAGAAAGCGACCTGAGGCTGTTGATCAGGCTGTTCTGTGTGTGTGTGTGTGTGTGTGTGTGTGGGTGTGTGTGTGTGGGTGGGTGTGTGGGTGGGTTGGTGGATAAGTGAGGTTTTGAATTGTCTATTGTGTGTTTTGATTGTGTGGGTGTGTTTTTACGCGATTGCATCTAGTCACCTGATTGTGTTTTGTGTTGATGTGTGTGTGTGCGTGTGCGTGCACGTGCGTTCGTGCTGATGAAGATGTGTCTTCGCTGTGAAAGAGACAACATCAGCCCGTGGGTGTTGTGGTGGAGTCAGTATCTGTGGATTAATTACCCAGAAGGCACCTGTCTACCCTTTCCACGCAGACAGGCCCCAGACACACATGCACACACATGCACACACATGCGCTGAAGACACAAACACACCCAAGGGACTTGAAAATGTCACAACACCTTTTCTTGCCAGTGCCAAATAATACCAGTGTACCCAGCCGGCGCCTCGGATGTGCCTCAGCCTGTCGTTACTTATTTACTTTATCATCCTCTCATCTGATTCTTATACCTGTTGCATGGGAAGTGATTGTTGATTTCAGGATAATAGGATTTGAATTGTGCACAAAACCTCAGAAGGGTTTTGCCTTGAATTATTATTTTTTTAATTCCTCTTTTTCACACTTTTAATTGTAGTGTGCAAAAAAAAGGCCAAAACTATTCTCTGACCTTACTGTTGGACATCACTGATGCACGTGTGATTCAGTCGGTCCTGATGCATCACCGTCATATAATGCGAGGACGAGGCCCCCTGTGGGGAGGTTGTGAGATGGCGCTCGACGCTGCCCCTTGGCTTTATGCCCGAGTGTGGAAACAGCAGGCAGCAGTAGACACAAGCTGTGTAACGACAGGCTGGTGAAATTTCCACCCCAGTTCACAATCAGGTGATTTATTTCCCTTCAGGGTGGCAATGGCAGCGCAGGACGAGGTGCATCCATGATCCTCACTGTGAAGCCTCTGCGTGTTTAAATCATTACCCAAAAATCCAATATGTTGTACTCTCCGTGTTATTATAAGGTTTTCATTCTTTTAACCAGCTTTTGGTTTTCTCCTCCATTTTTGGCTCAGCAAGGTCAGGAAAGGTTGTTATTGGTCAATAATGCTCATTTCTAATTGGAGCTCAAGTATGTACCAGTGTGATCTCAGAAACTCAAACTGCTGTGTGACACGTTCAGGACACAATGGAACGCACACACACACACACACATGAAATAAGGTCTTTGTTTCATACACCCCTTCACACTCTCTGGTGCCACTGTCTGCGGCGCTAATGGTTTTTAAGGTGGAGACAGGTTTGATGACTCTGTAGAGAAAAGCCGTTTGTGCATGTGTGTGTGTGTGCGTGTTTGTTTGTGTGTGTGTATCAGGACCCATCTCTACCCCTGTTTATTAACTAATAAACCTCTAACCAACCAGTGGGGAATCACATCAACAGGCGAGGCAGAGAGGATCGTGGGTAATGTAGTGGATGTCTCGCCTTAATCCCCACAATAAATATTGAATTCCCATATCCTGCACTGACGGCAGCTCTGTGGGTAATAGAGTCGGAGGCCTCTTTAGTCAGGATTTATGGCTCTTATTGTGTTTTGTTGGGGGTTTTTCCCCCTCGTCTTACAAGAGAAACCAGGAGGAAAATGTCCCACTGGTCAAACGCGAGTTCAAAAGTCTCTGAATTTAGTGTGAAAAGTTTCCCGTATTCAGTTTAAATGAGGACCTGTGGTTATTTATGTTAGAGTTTTGCCTGCAAATGTTAATTTTCCACTGCATTTTAAAAAAACAAGTTATTTTTTTTAACCCATCTGTCCACTGCAATAGCAAACAGCTCCTGTCGATACTGTACTGATCACCTGCAGCAGAGTTGTGTATCGGTGTGCGCATGTGTGTATGCATGTGTCAGAGCACGTGCCCTTACGTTACCGAGCAACATGTATCTGCTGTAACTGTAACTCACTTCTGTGATAATTTATTGAACGTTGTATTTATACATAAGTGAAATGATAATAAAGTACCACAGAGTATCTTGATGTGTGTGAGTCATTTCCCGTGACCTAATTATTTTGTGTCTCTCGTGTGTGAGTGTGTGTTTGAATGGAAATATACAAACAATGTGTTTGTTTTTTTCTTTCTCATCCTTTGCTCACAGCTATTAAAGTTTACTGAAGATGATGGAAAGTACTTCCTGAACACCGTCGCCTCATAACACTGATATACTTGCAGGAATATCAGAGAACTCGCTCAGTCAGCGTTTTACTGTCCCACTGCACAATGTGCATGCAGTAGGTTGCACTTAATTAAATTGAAAAGGATTTCGCTGTAACGGCACAAAATAATCAATGTGCAAAAAAAAATCCCAAATGTCTTTATCCGCTGTTCATTGACGCTGAAAAGAGAGAGAGAGAGAGAGAGTGAATTGTGCTGTAAAGGTTAAGATGGGTGGTCTAACGTTTTCCCTTCTTCTTCTCTTTATCATCACCCTTTCATGTTTTTGTCTCATCTCATCCCTTCTTCTTACGTCCTCTCTGTCTCACCCTTCACCACCTCGTCCACCCGTCTCCCTCTTCCCGCCCGTCTCCCGCCACAGAATCGCATGCACGAGTCTCTGATGCTGTTCGACTCCATCTGCAACAACAAGTTCTTCATCGACACTTCCATCATCCTCTTCCTCAACAAGAAGGATCTGTTTGCAGAAAAGATCAAGAAGTCTCCGCTCAGCATCTGCTTCCCCGAATACACAGGTAACACGATGACGTCATTTGCATTTTTAACACCTGTCATGAATGCGTGGCCATAACTTGACAGGTGAACATCGCTGGTTTCAGCAGAAATGGGACTGTTCATCTTCAGACTAGTTCGTCTTAGGGAATATGGCGGCTATATATTTATACTGAAGACCTGAGAGTCAGCACATTCCTGGTGAGGAAGGAGATAAGCAAAATAAAATCCTTTAAAAAAAAAGACGGATCTTGTAGGAAAACAAAATCTTACACACAATTTGTAGGAATGGGCACCAATATGACAATGTGAAGATACAACTCTTGTATCAGAATGATTGTTAAAGGTAAAGCAGCTGCGTGCAGCCCGGCACTGACTGACTAACCTCTGCTACAAACAGCGGCTTGTTTCGTTTCAGCCGACTCGGCGTTTACAGTCGCTGAGTTATAAACCCTGCTGAGAAATGTGGCTCTTTAAATCAGGGCTGTGCACCGAGCTGAGTCAGGTCTGAAGAGCACGGTTCAGTCAAAGCATCGCCGCGCAGAACATGAAGATATACGTGGCTTTATATAGAAGAATAGATGATGAAGAGCAGGGATGAAAAAGGAAGCGATGGAGGAGGAGGAGGAGGAGGAGATGTACGTTTGTGTAGCTGTGGCAGAGAGAAGATGAGTTCTGGGAGCAGGAGAAGCAGAGGAGCTGGTCACGCTCGGTCGGACATGGAGACAGAGGGCAGGATATGACAAGCGAGATCCGTCTCTGGGCTTCTCCTCACAGTCCCAGCTCCCTCAGCTGATCCCGTTCATGTCTATCACGCTCTTTTCGTCTTGAATAAATCTGTTGTTTTATCCCTGCACCTCTCTCTCCAGGACCAAACACCTACGAGGACGCAGCAGCTTACATCCAAGCACAGTTCGAGAGCAAGAACCGCTCTCCCAATAAGGAAATCTACTGTCACATGACCTGCGCCACGGATACAGGAAACATCCAGGTGGTGTTTGACGCCGTGACCGACATCATCATTGCCAACAACCTCCGAGGGTGCGGCTTGTACTGAGCGCGCCCCGCACAGCCCATGATACCCCTTCCCCCCGTTTGTCCCCTCCCTCTCCACCTGACCCCCGACCCCCAACCCCACCTCCCCCTCGCTCCCCGTTCCCGTTCCTCTGACACTGCTGTGGAAATGATGACGGTGATGATGACGATTCTGCTGATTATTTAAAGAAAAAGAAAAAAAAAAGAAAGAAAAATGCAACTAGGTACATATTAATAATGAGGATAATTTAAAAAAAAAAATAAGCATACGTATATATAAATATATATATATAAATATATATATATATATAATGTTTTTAGTTCTCGTCTCTTCTGTTCTCTCTCTCCGCTCCGACTTCTCCCACCGATGTTTTCTGGCAAACAAGTTTGTTTTAGTAGAAAACACCAGACCCTGCAGCCTTGAAAACTTCTTGAACAAAGTCGATGAAAGCCTGTTCCCATAATCCTCCTCTTCTCTCTCTCCGCCGTGTCTTTTTGTTGGTAACAAGCAAAACCTGTCAGTTGTTTTTTTTTTTTTTATTATTACGATGACTATGACTCCTGTTTTTGTTATTTTTGTTGATTGCGTGTATATTTATTACATGAGTATCGGTCTGTACACTGATTTTTATTCTCATTTTGCCTCACCTGACACCTTTATGTATGCTCTGTTTTTGCTATAGTAGTAATTATATAATAACAAGGTTTGCGGATTTCTGTGAAAATGTCGATAGCACTAAAAAAAACAAACAAAAAAAACAACTCACAACAGGGCAGGTCGGCCAAAACCTCAAACAACTGTTGAGACCTGCTGAAACTCAACGCTCATCTTTAGTCTTTTGTTTACATTAGCCAAGACGTTTCAAGATGTTTGTTGCCTTTTTTTAGTTGTTGTCGTTGTTGTTGTTGTTGTTTTTGTTTTTGAGTAACTCGTATGATTTTGCTCCCTGGTTTTCATCGACAGGAAGTGAGGCTTCCTGTTTCCCAAACCTGGCCTTAGCCAATAGCCAACCTTCAGTCATGGCTGAGCCAATAGGAAATGTGCTCAATGTCCTGTCAGTGCCATGTAACAGAGGCACTGTACTGTAGATCGCTACGCTTTTAGAAAGCAACTACACAATGTTATAACTCTACCTTCGTCACTGTTATAACCCGTAGACCCACTAACCTTCTACATGTAAGCAAACTCACCCCGGGTTTGATAATGATTGATTAATTTATTAATTTATTTATTGATCGATTGATTGCCTATCCCACACATGCCTATCTGTCTCTTTCTCTCTTCATTTACACATGACAACATCGTCTTTTTCTTTCTCGCGTCCATCCGTCTGTTTTGTTTTGGCGTGGCGTCCTGGCGCCCAGGTTTTCGGGGGGCCCCCTCCTTGTCTTTTTTTTCCTCCAAACCTTCTCTCCCTCCCGCCCCCTTCTTCTCCCGGCGCTCCTTAACCCTGACGCAGATAGCATGAGATACTCAAGCCTTTGTACAAAGAGACCGGATTTTGAAAAAGAACAAGGAAAAAAAAAAAAGAAGCTTCTCGTCGAATAATTTTTAAAAAATGTTGTTTTAATAAAAATTGCAAAAGATGAATAAAAAAGATGAGGGAAAAAAAGGAATAATAGCAACAGAAGAAGAGAGGTGATAGTATCTGAATTGGACAGGGTTGGGTCAAAGTAAAAAAAAAAAAAGTAGTGGTAGAGTTAGTCATGGTCGTGGTAGAAAGGTCATGTGGGAGGATTGAAAGACAAAGTGCAGATTGGAGGGTTTTATGAAACAGGATTTAAAGTTAGAGAATAACTTCAAATGAGTAAAAAAAACTATGAACATGGGTATTACTGCAATATCCACAGCAACCACAACCATCACGACCAGGATCCTTTTTTTCTCTATTTCTCCCGTTTTAAATAAAAAACAATGGGTTTCAGTTTGACTGCCAGCTGATGTGGAAGTGCGGTGATCCAACACCGACCCCCCCGTTGTTGCGTTGTTGTTATGCTCTGAACTGTGACCCCCAACCCCCCCCCCCGACCTTATCCTTTGACCTTTCTGCCCGTTTCCCTGCATTAGAACCATGTCCTCACTTTAGCCTGACTCAGCAGAATGATGAAATATAATATCCTAACAATATCTATTTTTTATGATTTCTGAAAAAAAATCACAGGGGGGAGGGGGTTTCGTGGGGGGGGGGAGCACGATTTTCTTTGTTCTCGCTGCGTTCGCTTGTTAGGGACGCCGCATGTTCACACATCAGTGCTGTATAAATACATGCTCCTTTCTTCTTCTTCTTCTTCTTCTTCTTCTTCTCTCTGACAAACACACACCTTCCAGGTCTACAATGAAAAGCACAGTTCTTACGTCACGCAAACTCACACACACACACACACACACACACACAATTGCTCGCTCTTGCGCACGCACACATAAACACACTTAAGTAGATTTGGAACTTTGTTATCTTCTCATTCCGTTCTGTGTGTTGCCCCTCATCAGTCTCTCTGTCCCGCCAACTCTATAGACCACGCCTCCTTCCTGATTTCTAGTTTTTAAAAGAGAAAACGACTGTGTATAATGACATGATATATCTGTTGATGGCATTCTTTTCCTGTTACCTTCATTATTGTTTATTACTTTTACCTCCTCTATGTTCTGTTCTTTTCCCAGTGAATGCTTTTTTTCTGTGCCGCTCTCTCTCTCTCTCTCTCTCTCTCTCTCTCGTTCTCTCTCTCCCTCTACTCCTCTTTAGTGAATGGTTGTTATTTCATGTGGGATGTCCGTGCTGGAAAAACCAATCGAATGTAGTGTTTACATTAAAAAGCCACTGTTTTCATGACGACAAAAAAAAAACAACAAAAAAAAAAAGATGACCTCTTCTTGTCTCTGATTGTGTCAGAGTGTCTGGTTCGTACTTTCAGCTTTCAGACAGAGTTTCTCTTCTTCTGGGTTTAAAAAGTGTAAAAAAAAACACACCTTTAAATGAGTCTTAATTATGTTGATGTTCATTTAACACTACATTCATCACACTTTTATGTCATTTTATGTGGAAGAAGTGTAGTGGCAGTATCCAAACAGCTCAGGATTTATCTCCGCATGTCGTTTATGAGATAATGTTTGATTATTGCTAGTATATTAATGTCTTGGCTTAAAAATAACACACGTGTAGGCTGGATGGAATCTGTGCCAAACAAACAATTTGAAGGCCAGTGCACATTGGAAAGAGAAAAGATGCTGATATAGGATCAGAGAGATTTATATCAGTCAGATGCTGCTGAGGTGCGTGTTGTTTGATCACACTCGGAAAAGGGCTTATTTCCCCAAAATGGAATTATACCTCAGTTAATAGCTCACCGGCAGAAATGTAAAACACTGACAGCGGTCTGTCGCTTTTAATATCTGAAACCAATCAGGATCCAGGATTACTGTTGGTGTACACTGTGACACTCAGTGAAAGGAAGCTGATGATCTCTGGTAATTGCATTTTAATAAGCTCTTGCTGTTTACAGGCGGTGTGCTATAGGTGGCGACAGGAGACTCGATTCTGCAGTAGCTGCTGACAGAGAAAATAAATTACCTCACGAGGAAAAGACTTTAAATTGAATTTTCATAGTGTGCCGGGCGTAAATCTGAGGACGAGCGCTGATATAGACTGTTCATATAGTTTTATCATTATTTCACTTCACTGATGATGTCACTTTTTATCTGTCACGTCTTCGCTCTCCCCAAATACTTAATGCTTATAGTGCTAATTAGCAAAATAGTGAACATGGAAAATACGGAATGGTTTTGAAATATCTGACACACACACACACACACACAGAGTAAACATGTGACGGTGGAGAGATGCATTTATGTTGCTTCCTGTCTTTCCATCATTTGACCAACACAGGGGAGGAAGTCACGATGTAAGTTGATATTTATCACGAGGACCAACACACTTTCCTGTTTCTATCAGCGTCTCCCACAGGGAAAGAAGTCCACATCCACATTCCCCGGCACGCCAACTTTAACTCCAACAGCACAAACACAGCAGGCAGGATACACTGAGGGGAGTTCATGGATACTGTCTGGCACAACCTTTTATAGTCTCTAGTGTGTGTGTGTGTGTGTGCGTGTGTGTCACTGTGTTACACATCTCTGACTTCACTTATCAAGCAAGAATAACTGTTATGAATGGGGTTATTTAAACTGTTCTGCAGGTCCTATTGATGTCAACATACATCACACACACACATACACACACACACACACACACACACAGTAGGGACTATAAAAGGTTGTGCCAGACAGTATCCACTCACACACACACACACACACACACACACACACACACAGAGAGAGAGAGAGAGCGAGAGGACTCTTTCATCCTCACCACCACTGTAGCTGCGAGGAAAAGCCTGGTTCACTGGGTTCGAGCAAAACACAGAGGGAGAACAGCAGGGGGCGGGCAGGTGGAGGTGGGATGGAGGGATGCAGGGGGTTGTGACGAAAGAAAAGAAAAGAAAAGAAAAGAAAAGAAAACCTGACAAAGACAGTTCGAACTTGTCAGGCTCTATAATCCATATAATTAAAAAGCCTTTCTGGTTCTTGACGACAGCAAATATCATTTATTTGGACAATCTTTGTGTATCGACTCCTCAATATTGAATTTGATATAAAACTACTATGAAGACCTCTTTATACAATGCATGGTATGAACATGGTTCATCACAGTTTATAGCCCAGCTGACACATTGCTGCTTCTCAGTTTTAAAGTTTGAAGGGTTTGAAAAGGATTCATCCTGAAAAGGATTCATGAGTCAAGGAGCAGGGATGAGAGGTGGAGAGGAGGGAGAGATGGAGAGATGGAGGGAGGTGGAGGGAGATAAGGATGACGGGGGTGGTTGACACTTAGCGCTTGTCAGACCTCTGGTATAATTTTCAATAGGGCTGCATTGAGATCAAGCAGAATTAGCAGTCATCATTCACCTTGAGTTGTTTACCCAGGAGTCTGCAAATTTTTAATGAAGCTGGCTCACAGCCAGTGCAAAATATTCTGTGAACAAACATTAACCATCCTGTCGTCTTACACTCCAACATCAGCCTTTTCAAATTAAAATGTCTAAAATATCATGCATTTTTAATATTCTAATGCTACATCGTTAACAGAGTGTTAATAACAAACATAGCACAGGAATAAGTGATGAGAAATTAAACTCTTGGTGATTTGAACAGACAAATAATTAAAAGGATAAAAGAGGAGTGGGTTGCCAAAACAGTTATGGAAAAATAATTAATATACAGTCGAATGAAAAGCACTGAGTCTCAAATGAAACATTTATTATCAAAATGTTCCTTTTACTCAAACGAGCAGACTCCTTATATATATACTGTATATATATATATATATATATATATATATATATATATATATATATCGGTGTGGCGTGTCACATCCAGCATCCAGATCTTTTTGGTTGCTATTTTTACATCCCCTGTGAGACTCCCTCCATCGTGTTGCTGTGCAGCAAATGAAACCTGAAATCTGACAGACTGTTGTTATTGTTGCCCGCACTTCCTGTTCAAAGAAAGCAGTCACACATCCCTAAAACAACCCGGCGAATAGGATTTCAGACGAGGAAGCTCAGTTACAGTCTGGCTGGAAGAAATTGAATTGGAGTGCTTTTTCCTTCACCTACTTTGCAGATTTGATTAAGGGAAGTGTCTCCATGCATGGGTGTGAGGATCACAGTGGATGCATTAGTGCGTGTTAAATCTCAACAACTGGATCATTGTTTTGCACTATTAAGCATGATGTGCACACAGTGGCATGAAAATCAATACATTTGCTTTGAATGTAATGAGACTTTTTTGCATATTAGCATTTTTTTTTTTCTAATTGAACTAAACTTCAAAGTACAGCCAGTGGAAACACCTGTAGAAGTACACGTGTAAAGTATAGTGTGATTACAATGTGACATGAATGAAGGAGCCTCTTTCGTCTCTCAGTTATACATCCTCATCCACATCAGCAGAACATAGCAAGAACCTGGCCCCTGCCCTTCCTCTCTGTCTCTTTCTGACTCTGTCGCTCTCTCGGAAATGGTACAGGTGAGCCACCTTGTGGTCGGATGAGCGCACTGCACCGTCACCACACCCAGTGGCGAGCAACACAGGACAAGAAACTAGAAACACTGGACTTCATCTGTCACAGCGATGATGATGATGATGATGATGATGATGATGATGATGATGATGATGACGATGATGATGATGATGATGATGATGATGATGATGATGCAGGTACAAAAACTGTAAAGGATTTCTCATGCTCACTTTTTGGACAGACAGACAGACAGACAGACAGATAGATAGATAGATAGATAGATAGATAGATAGATAGATAGATAGATAGATAGATAGATAGATAGATAGACATACACACACGCACTGGCATGCACACACACACATGCACAGCCACCAAAAAGATATTTATAGCTTTCTGTCACAGCCTGTTTGTTGCTATGGTTACCAGCCATCTCCGCTATTCTCGGACAGGCAGTTTAGCTTTGTTTACAAAACACATACACACATACATGCACACACATGCAAACACACAACACATACACACACATATGTCTCAGAGGAACAGTATGGCGTCTGAGCTGACAGTAACCATGGTGAAACATTTTGCAGAAAAGGGGAGAAAACGCTGACAGTGTATTTTTCATGGCCTGGTAGTCTCGTGGTTGCTACAGTAACAGTCCTGACTTCTCAGCAGCATCCCTCCACTGAGGAGTGAGGAGACTGTGGCCAAAACAAACGCTCCTCTGAGGGAGCAAAGACACCATGTCGCCCTCTGCTGGTGCAGAGGGAGTCCACAGGTGAGCTTCCCAGTCATGATGTCACTGGAAACAATAGATGAGATAAACTATGTATGGGAAGTGAGCTTTTTTCACATGTTTACTCAACATGCAGGTAGAGTCACGTGTAAATGTACATGTTTTGGGCCAAAACAACATAAACATGTTTCTTTGCTTCACTGCAGTGTTATTGTGTGTCTGTATATTCACATGGACGCCGTCCCACTGTTTTGACTGGAATGTTATTATCTACAGCCTCAGCATCAGTGATATTGCAGTGTTCCTCTAACAAGAGACTCAACAACTATATGAAAAGTTCAATTCTTCATTTGCTCAGGGCTGTTTATCATTTTTCCATGATTTTTCCGTGATTCTGCATGACATACTGTCGTTTTTTCACATCATAGCTACTCGTGGCGCCGCGTGCATGAGTGTGTGTGTGTGTATTTTTGTGTGCCATTAGGTGTAGGAGACCCTCCCCCCCCAAACACACACACACACACACATGCAGCCAGGCCCCTGGTCTCTTCAGCAGGCAGACAGACAAACAGACAGACTGGCTGACCATAACATTGTAACCGATATACTAAAATACTGCATGCGCCATTCCAAATTCGTTTCAGCCACGGGATCCCAATGTCTGACCAGGAATAATCACACACACACACACACGCAACCAGGCGTCGCCCCTTGTCTATACTGTACGCCTGTGTGTGTGTGTGTGTGTGTTGTAGATGCGGGGATGTCTGGGTGAGGAAGGAGGCTGATTCTCAGCCGCTGATGTAACCAGCCTGGCAGAGGCCACGTGCAGCTCTCGTTATGGAGCTGCAGGCTGATCCACAGCGTTTAAATCAAAGGGCTGCTCTCAACACTTTGTCACTGCTGTCTGAGAGTTCACAGACCCCCGCTGACCTCCTCCTGACCCCCTGCAGCCCCCATAATAGACCGTCTGACTTGTTCTCTGACCTCAGCGTGCTGCCTCATCAGCACCACAGAGAAGCAGAAAGTTTATCTGCCAGTTTAAAATAAACAAATACAAAAAGAAAAAAAATCGAGGTCTATGAGGAAAGAGGCTGAGCATGAAACTATCGTGTGACTATGAGCGTGACGCATATTTAAAGATGCTGTATTGAGAATGCTTTTTGAAGTATCCTCCCCTCATGCATGATGCATTTGTCGCTCTGCAGCGGGGGCAGAAACGGCAGACAGGCAGTCTTCAGTCCTGGTTTGTGTGCGACAGTGTGTGGAGATAACACAGGTAACAAAACACAGACAGGAACATGCTTATCTCAACTTCTTGCTCACACGTCCTTTTGTGTACACATCTAGGGGATGAGCTGAGGAGGCGTCTACACACAAACACACACACACACCGATTGTCTTGAGTCAGCTGCGTCTGTGTGGCATCATTAGCTTTTCTGTGTTCCTGTGTTATCGATGCATTTTAAATATTTATCAGGCCACTTCCAAAGCAGCAGCATCATCGTCTCAGCCAGAGAAACGGAGCGGATTTCTTCCTGTTTGTGTCCTTGAATGAGAAAGAGGAGGAAAAACTGGGACACGTTTTGGTGATGCAGGACAAAGTGCCTCTTACTTTTCAGTTTGGAAAAAGGTTCGACAAAGTTTTTATCTGGATTGTTTATAAAAAGAAAAATTTGATAACTTCTCTATTTACCATTCATTCATTAGTGCTGCCAACATGCAATTAGTTTCATTTTTTAAAATAATCGATAGTGTCAAAGAACAGTAATAATAATATCTGAAAAGTGACAGAAATGTAATATTATTGTACTTTTTTACGTGCAAACAGTGTGTAGCTAATGTTCACTGCCCTGATCATCATGTGTTGGACAGAGGAGACAATAAAAACTAAAAACAAATACGCATGACAATGAGAAAGGTTATGCAAGAGACGGGTTGTTGCATGACAAAAATTAAAACAGTGTTCATTTACACATGTGTTGGTTGGTGTGTGTGAGTGCAGGTGTTTCGGTCTTCCAGTGTAGGCGGATGGGTGTAAAGGTGAAGAAGAAAGACAGATGGTAAATGATGCAAAAGGAAGCAGGAAACAAAAAAAACAAAAAGCAGAAGTGAGTTTGTCCTGGTTGTAAACTAAATGCTAACACGCTCCCGGCTGTGTTCAGTAATGTTTAGCAGAAATCCATCGAACCAGCTTTTTGAGACGCAGTCCGTCATTATGTAAGATCACCGACGTGGACGCCACATCTTCACATCACATCACATCACATCAGCGTTTGCTGTTTACACTCAACTCCAGATAGAAAATCTGTCAGGCCCAGAAATGCAGGAGAACCTGAGCCTGATCATGTGAAGCTCAAAAGTTTCAGCCAAATTATTTTAAGACATGAGCTCATGTGTTAAACAGAGAAAGACAGACGAAAAGACGGAGGGACAGACGGACAGAGCACGTCCACGTCCACGTCCACGTCCCGCATCTGCTGTGTCTTAATCGATCACTTACACCAGTTCACAGAAGCATTTATAAATGAGTCTCGTGATTTCATGATTAATTGAAGGAGACAGTTAAAACAGAGTAAATAAGATGAGTCGATTATTTACTTACAATACTATATTTAAACCAGACTAAACTTAACCAGGCCGAGACAGGCCAAGATAAAACCTAACCCTCACTATATATACCTGGCAACAGTAAATCAAATACAGGATCCAAAAATCCATCACCCACCCATTCACATCCATCCATCCATCCGTCCATCCATCCGTCCATCCATCCAACCTTTCATTTGAAAGGTTTGGTGGAACTCATTGACACGGGTGTCATAAAGGGAGTCAGAGCATATGCTGCAGCCCGAGGCCCCATTTGTCCAAACCAGGACCCGGGTATGTTAGGGTGATACATTCATTCATAGTGGTGAATTATGGTCTAAACAAATATTGCTGAATAGAGCTGAACTTCAATAATAACTATATACCTATCAGTCTATAATAATTTGAATGTAATATGGCATTTAAAGTAAACAAGTAGACTGGAAGTAAACAAAATGAAAAACATAAAAACAATGAAAAAGCAGATAGATTTAAAAAAAAAAAAAGAATCTGAAACTAAACTCTAATTTACGCTTGACAGAAGAGAAGACTCTTAAAGGCAGTGACATGAGCCGTGCCCAGTGCGCTGTGCGAAGACTGCTGTGTGTCAGAACGGTTCGCCATGGCAACCGCAGATTATCTGATTAATTAATGAACCTTTTACGGCGTTGAGTCACCAGCTACTTCTGTTAATCACTCGCGCGCCGTTTGGCCTCCAGCTCACTCACAAACGGCCACAAACACAGGGAGGCAGGAACACAGGCGGCTCCCTGTCAGGCAGTGTGAATGGGAAATCAATGACATGGGTGTCATAAAAGAATTCAGAGCATATGCTGCATCCCGAGGCCACGTTTTAAACACGTCAACGAATAGCAGCCCTCTTATCCTCACTCTCACGTGTATACTGTTAGACGTTCTCCTGTGTTAGAGTGTGGGAGTTCTTAAAGCTTAATTATCTGGGTTTTATGATCTCCCTCTGCTTTTTGTCTCGGGGGACCTTTGATCCAAACAAACGTCTCTCCACACACACAGACAGCCACGCAAAAACGCCAAGAACACTCGTAACACAACGCGTCACGTGGAAACACACAGCACGAGAATGCACACACACACACACACACACGGGCCTACTACACACATACACATACACAACGCTCACTTTCAACCTGCAGGTTCTTGTTTGTAGAGTAATTAAGATCTGTGTGTGTGATCATAAGCCTCCTCTAGAAGTTTAATAGTCATAGTTACCCTGTGTGTGTGTGTGTGTGTGTGTGTGTGTGTGTGATGACAAAGAGGCACTGTGCTACATTTCGGGGGAGTCTTATTGTCCGCCTCTTTATTGCTTAATCAAACATTCATTCCTCGTTGTGTTGCGAGTGACAATATCTCTGCACTGCACAGCAGTAAACATGAATTATGGTCTGTCAGCTCTTTCACAGTGTGAGCTGTGAGAGAAGCAGGTGACACAGGTGTACGTAATAAAATGAATGACGCTCCTGCTATCAGTCTTTTTTTTTTTTTACTCAGAATAAGAGATGGAGTAATCAGATATTTGTTGCATTATTGTGTACGATTGGATAATTCACAACAGCAGACTTAACTAAACGTTCTGTACCACATAAACAGGTGGTACATTCTACTCTATGCAAATGTCACAATCCAATTAATAAATGATTATAAAGTGTGGAAAACCACAAACAGGTGAGACGGGTCTCCATCAGCAGTGGGTCAGGTCTGCTGCGTGCCTGAATCCATTGTGGCACCACAACGCTGGAACTAGTTTAACAAAACAGCATGAGGTTATAATTAGTGTGATTAATTGCACCTGCGCTTTTATAAAAGCCAAATGAGGCAGGTGAAACGTGGCTCGCTGTCACTTTGTGCTGTCGACAGCAACACCTGTGTGAGAGAACCAGAGATCAGGGCCAAATAGTGAGTCATCAGTCACGATGGATCGTCGCAGTGAGTAAAGTGGCATTAACATACTGTTGGATTATTATTAGATTATTAGTGTTGGTGCAAACGACCTGGTGAACCTGGGTTTATTTTTTCCCCCCTGTGTATTTGCATGTATGTGGTAAAAACATGAGGTGGATACTGCATGTGCATCAATGTCATACCTCAGAACTGACAGAAGAAGAAGGAAAGTAGGGGCCTGTCAGTGTGAAGAGTTCAAATTTCATGAACGCATCGTGATTGGACAAAAAGTAGCACAAGCCCATGAGCGCAGGATGGGCACGTAGTAGTAAAAGTACTGAAATGTTGTTTATGTCTGTATTTGGTGTAGAATTTAAAAAATAAATAAATAAATAAATAAAAATTAAAATTGTTACATGTATGACCTTTTAATTGGTTAACTGCATTATATTATAGAAACTGATCATAAGTGTGTTAAACCATAATGTGGAGTGGAGTTGTCAGAGTTGTAACAGAGACACACAATCATGGTTCCTCTCTCCCACTTCTCACTATATGTCAAGTTTCTCTGGTCCACACCACGCATGCGCAGTGGCTGCACCCCCCCCGCGCGCGCCCCCCAGAACCGTGTGTAGTAGTATTATTATTGTTGTGAATGGGGAGGAGGGGGGAGGAGGGGGGAGCGGTATTTTGGGTGTACAGTCACAAGAGCGACTCGACGGAGCCAGGAAGTAGACTGTTGATGCCTTCAAGTGCTCGCCAAACTGCCGAAATTTTGAAACTTAGTCAAAAGCGTCGCGCAGAACAAAAAGAAAGAAAGAAAGAAGAAAAGATGAAATGATAGAAACTTTGTCGCGCGTCTTTAGGTTTCTGTTTTTGCGTCACTTTACACTGTCTATGCGGTTTGGTGTTTTTTTTCTTTATGAAAGCTACAACCATTTTTACGCGCGTGTTTTGTTTTGTTTTTTTGTCCGGAGTGGATTTTAAACAACACGGATGTTAAATGAGTCTCTGACAGCGGCGCGTGAAGCCGCGCTGTGCCATATGATCCATTCAAACCCGCGGCCGCTTCCTGCTCCAAACAAACACACAAACAAAACAAACCAAACAAAACCATAAGGGAAGAACGAGGGACAGAAAGTTGCAGGTAGAGAGACGCAGACGCTCGCCAGGAAAGAGAGAGGGAGGTAGAGAGACACTGAGGAGGCAGAGTAAGAAAGAGAGAGAGAGAGAGAGGAAGAGAGAGAGGGAGGGAGGAGAGAGAGACAGACACACACACACACACACACACGGACAAATTGAGCTTTATCTATCGCAGTGGGTCAGTTGATAGGAGCCACTCGGAGCCGGAGGAGACCCGGAGCGCACGAGCCCAGTCCCCCCGCGAGGCCAGAGGCAGAGAGAGAGCAGCCTGCACCGCACCGGACACACACACACACACTCACTGAGAGAGAGAGAGAGCGCGCGAGACGCGGAAGAGCGGCTGAAGGCAACAAACACACTTTAACTTCTCCACTAATTGACAAAAAAAGGCACACACACACACACTCTCTCTCTCACACACACACACACACACACACACACACACACACACACAGAGAGAGGAGCCGCAGGAGGACGCAGCGTGCCGCTGGAGAAGATGCCGCGGGTGGTTCCGGACCAGAGGAACAAGTTTGAGAACGAGGAGTTTTTCCGCAAGTTGAGCAGGGAGTGTGAGGTGAGTGTGCGCGAGCCCCTACACACACACACACAGACACACACACACACACACACACACACACACACCGCGGACAGAGAGAGATCCGTGCGTAAACGGCACCAGTGACCCAAACCCGCAAACTGTGCTGAAGACCGATGACAACACACACACACACACACACACACACACACACACACACACACACACATTCAGACTCCTCGTTATGACTCTTCCCCCTTATCTATAATTATGTCTCTATCCAGCCTCTGTAACGCTCCAGTGGCCCTGAATGTTTCATTCTGTGACTTCCCATCAAACAGCAGGGTGAAAAAAAAAAGAAAAGAAAGAAAAAGGAAACAGAACGATGCCTTTTGCTTTGCATTAAAATTCTTGTGGCTGATCCTGTCTGGCAGTGAGCATCACTGTCAAACAGCCTTATTGCCTATAGACCCCCCACACACAACCATGTCTTGTTTGTGTTGTTTATGTCTGTTGTGTGTTTTTTTTCCCTGTAGATTAAATACACTGGGTTCAGAGACCGGCCCCATGAAGAGAGACAAGCTCGCTTCCAGAACGCCTGCAGGGACGGACGGTCAGAAATAGTGAGTACAGAACCAAACATGTTTTCCCCCTGTCCTGTCTTCTGTCTTTGTCTGGAAGTTACACAGGAGGGTGTGTAGTGCTGATAGAGACATGACACAAAGAACGTAGTTGTGCATTGGTGTGTGTGTGTTTGGGTGAGTGTGTTGACGTAAAGCTCACATGCACTCGCAGACAAACACGATGAACAGTCTCTCTTTTATGATTCTGCAAAATCAAACCAAACACTGAAATGAACAGAAAGTGAATATTAATCTCATGTTGTGGGAACAAAACGATCAGGTCGCTTTGTGCAGCTGTACAGTGTGTATTCAAATGTCTGAACCATGTCTGTGTGTGTGTGTGTGTGTGTGTGTGTGTGTGTGTGTGTGTGTTTTGATGCTTTCCTGAACCAGGAAGTAGACGTGTTATCAGACATGCAGAACCACCAGGCTTAACTTCACTTAGTGGCTCATCACCTCTTCCCTCTTCACTCTGCAGCTGCAGTCATCGCAGCTTTGTTGTTATCGTGCACATTAATGCACACACACACACACACACACTTGCTGTCACACACAAGCGCCATGTGTTTACGCTGAACACTGTTAGTGTTACTGTAATTTTCAGGCCTTACGTTGGTCACTGACACTAAATATCACCTGTCACTTCTAATGTTGTTATATGCAGCAACATGATGATGTGGACACAACAGACACACAAAGGATATGCACAAAGAGTACAGGAAAATACAAACACCTGTATGATGATATTGATGCAATAAGTGATAAGTACTACTAGACGTTTATCTCTCATTTTCTACACAAGGAAATATGCAGAGCATTCGTTTGTTATGCACTCGTCTTTGTGTGCGTGAAAACAAACATTTTTGTGTAGACCTTGAGATGCTTTGGCGTCGGCTGGGATCGACGGGTCTGTTGTTGTGGTGCAGTGTCAGACCGCGTTATTCAAAGATGTGATTTTCCTCCTCTGTCACACACGAGCGAGGAGCCAGCCGGGAGCTGTTGGTGCAGGAGGGAGTTTGTGGCAGCAGCGTCACCACGGCCCGAGTGTCGCTGTGCCGAATCAGTTTCCTGCTAACCACACGCGTCTCAAGCCACATTTTCAAGTGTAACTAGTCGTCCAAGCCTTTTGTGACGCACACACACACACACACACACACAAAATTCAAACATTTCATTTACTTTCACCTAAAGTTGTATTCATTATTATACTCTTGGATTAGCATAATTAATTATATATATATATATATTACACACATACGAACATACATGTACATATATATATGTGTGTGTGTTTATTTGTGGAGTAATGCAAACCCATATTTTGAACGCTAGAGACAGGGTTTTAAAATGTTAATCTGCAAAGTAACGAGCTGTAGGAAATTACATTTCGTTAGTAGCAGTCGGTCAGATTTGAATAACCAGGGTGACAGGTGGTAGAAGTGTTTCTCTGGATGAAAACAATATGTCTGCCTGTGCTACTGACCTCCTCCATGAGTGCAGCTGTACGTCCTTTACTTTCTTTGAAAAAATAATGGGTGCAGGTTTGTTTTGTTTTGTTTTGTTTTTTTGCAATGAGCCGTTTATAACTTCAAAGCGAGTCGGGACACATTCATGTAGCCATTATGTCAGAACTGTACACCCACAGTGTCTGCTACACACTTCCTACACTGTGTCCTTAGCGAAAGGTGAGGCCAGGAGGAACATCTTTGTTGGGCCTTTGGCAAAGACACACACACACACACACACAAACACACACACACACGGCAACTTCTGCTGCCTGAGTCAGCCACAAAGTATTTTTCACAAACATGTTGTCGTCATGGCTGGAGGGGGCAGCGGGGAGGTGGGGGCGCGGGGTGTATCTAGTTTTACCGTCTTATAGTGGGACATGATGCGTCCATCTGTCTGTCCTCACTGTATTTATAAGCCTCTTGCCGCTGCGAGCGTCGAGGGCCACGGTTTTAATGGTTTGACGGCAGCTGTGACATCATGTCGCTGATATAACGAGCGGCCAGACGCCGCTAAAGACCTCCTGCTATTTTCATGGCTGGTGTGAACAAGTAGCAGACACAGTGAGACCCAAACATGTCGTCATGGGCCACTTTTGTTTTTTAGACGAGGCGAATGAAACAAAATAATAATAATAATAATAATAATAATTACACTAAACAGGAACTGAACGGGTTTATAATGTGTAATTGTTTGTGTGTTTAGTTCGTTGTTACTTCAGTCAGATGTTTACAGGCTTCTACATGTTCATGTGCTGAAGGAAGGAAGTAAACGTCATGATGTCTCAATCAGTCTGGAACCAGCACTGGTCCCTCATGCAGCTCTCACACCGCTGATGTGTAAATACAGTATCTGTATACTTTTTATTGTTATTATTTATTTATGTTTATCAGATTTTCCCATGAGGGAAAAGGAGTGAGGAGTGGATGTATATTCAAACTAGTTTTGTGAATTTTTTTGTTCTGCGAAAGTCAAAAACTATTATTCCAGTCTGTCTTTGAATCTAAAAAAAAAAGCAAGTTGATCTGGAGACTTCATAAAGTTCCAACAAATATTTCAGTCCTGACACTTTGTCCAAATGTTGTTATTTTTCAACATTTTCTTCTTTTTATTCAGGATAAATATATAATATAACAAAGTTTATTATGCTGGATATGCTGCATGGCTTACATTTAAATAAATAACCAAAAAATATATAAAAACACAATGTATTCAGCTGTCAAAACTGTGAGTTTTACTTTCTGTTGCAGGCACTGATACTGTATCATGTAAAATGACATGGGCCATTTCTAGGAATCTGAAAACTCTGTGTGTGTGTGTGTGTGTGTGTGTGTGTGTGTGTGTGTGTGTGTGTGTGTGTGTGTGTGTGTGTGTGTGGTTCAAATCACAGAGCGACTCTAAAATGTTCAGGATTGATTTGATAAATGAGACAATAATTCAAAGTAAATCTTCTTCTGCTCAGCTCATTAGAGATGAGTCACTTTCTAAACTACTATTGATTTTCTCTCTCTCTCTCTCTCTCTCTCTCTCTCTCTGTCTCTGTCTCTCGCTCTCAGTCTGTGAACTTCCCCTCATTTCATTTCCTTTGTTCTGCTCCTCCGTCTCTCCTTCACCTCACCTCCACGTGCTCCCTCTCTCTCTCTCTCTCTCTCTCTCTCTCTCTCTATGTTCGACTCTCTTTGTGTCTTTGTTTTCATCGCACCACCTTTTACCAGTTTCCATTCATCCCCCCCCCTTCCGTCTCTTCGTTTCCTTCATTTCCTCCACTTCTCTCACATTTTCTCTCTCCATCTTTGTCTCTCGGTTTCCCTCCATCTCTCTCCCCCTCCTCCGTCAGCCTCTCCTTCCCCTTTTCTTCTCTCCAGCAGTAGTAGGCAGCAAATTGGTATCAGATGGTTGTAATCCAATGCTTCAAATACAGCAGAAATGATGACTCGGGTGTTCTTTGAGCTCTGGTTTCTGTGCGTGTGTGTGTGTGTGTGCGTGTGTGAGTCTTTTTGGCGTGTCCATGTACACACTTAATAATTTTCAGCTTTCTCCCTCCTCTCGTTCTCTTTCATTCAGTGTTTCTGTGTCGCGCTCTCTCTATCCGGACGAGCAGCACATTTGACAGGGTGAATAATTCATATGCTTCTTGCTTCAGTCGCAGCCCTAATGCCCTTAGTATTGATCCGTCTCAGCAAACACAACACACACACACACACACACACACACACACACACAGAAAGACAAAAAACACACCCATGCATAAGAAGACAGCCATTTCTAACCCGATTTTCTGTCCCTCTGTAATTCATTGCTTTCTGACTGCAATAGAGAAATGCATTCTATTGATTTTAATTTTATTCGTGTGTGTGTGTGTGTGTGTGTGTGTGTGTGTGTGTGTGTGTGTTGATCCCGGGAGAAAACGTCCTCGGTTGGAGTAAAGAGTCATTTTACAGAAATCAGAGGAGGACAGCCACACAGTACCATATGATTATGTGTGTGTGTGTGTGTGTGTGTGTGTGTGTGTGTGTGTGTGTGTGTGTGTGCTTGTGTGTGTGAGGGGAGCGGGCCAGTATGGTTCACTCAGTGCTTTTGTTCTAAGAGGAGCGCGGTGAGACCAGGAGAAGAAGCAGAGAGAGGCTGAACAGGCTGTTTGAGTAGAAAGAAACAACTTTGATGTCGACTTTGATCAAACTTTTCAACATATTCAAACACCATCTCCGTTCTATTGACAAGAAACCATCCGAAATCTGCATGTCTTTTCAATCAGAGTATGAAAATCTTGGTCTTAGACATTTTTTCTTTAGTCATAAAGTTATGACACATTGTGAGAATTAAAACAAAAAAATCATAATAATAAAAAAAAAATTAATTGAGTGTCACAAAGTGATGCTAGTTTTCGTTTGGGTCAAAGTTGGATCCCTTGTATCCCATCGCACACTGTGATGGAGTTTCAAAGGTCAGTCTTAGTTAAACCTGCACAAAGTGATTCTGATCTGTGTGATGCACAGTGTTTGTGCGAATTGTCATGACTCATGAGAATTCGCACAATCAGCTACACATCGCGACTTTGTTTGAGTTCACTGTGATGTTTCTGCTTCCTGGAGTCAAACCACGGGAGATAATAACTTAATGCTGCTTAAAGTGTGTTTTCCTCAGCAACTGAATGTCTCTCTCTCTCTCTCTCTCTCTCTCTCTCTCTCTCTCTCTGTCTCTCTCTCCAGGCCTTTGTAGCAACAGGCACCAACCTCTCTCTCCAGTTCTTTCCAGCCAGCCTGCACGGAGATCAGCGACAGGTTCCTACAAGGGAATACGTTGACTTTGAAAGAGAGACAGGAAAGGTAGGACAAGAGCGAGACGTCCGTCCACACCGTCAAACACACGCACGTACACACACACGCGCACACGGACACACCCTCTTCTCTGCATCACTCATCACCTGTTGCAGAGCTCATCCAGTCTGAGTGTTCTTCTCTAACGCATCAGACAGTCGGTAAAATCAAAACACACTTTACAGGCAAAAACAAATCGTCTCTTCCTACACTGTTTCTTTCTGTTCCTCTTTTACTTCATGAAATGAAAATAACACAACCAATAACACCCCCCCCTCCCTTTGTTTGTTGACGTGTAATGTGTATATACCTCTTGTTGTCGCCATACTGTTGTGCGATAAAAAAACACTGTGGGCGGGTTTGTGTGCGTCCCCCGCTGTGCGATGATCCTGGTCACACCTGTGACATCACATCAGGTCGCACAACTGAACGTTGACAAGAAACATTTGCTTATGGGAAGAAAAAATAAGAAATCATTAAGAGCTGAGGAGTCCGCTGCTGTTGTCAAGGTGATATCCGCTTTACAATGTGCTGTGTTTACGTGTATGTTAATTGTCTCCCCTGGCGCTCTGTGTGTGTGTGTGTGTGTGTGTGTGTGTGTGTGTGTCAGAAGGCCCTCCACGGACACTGGCCAGCTGAAATGAATGCCGGCTGGCAGCTCATTAAAAATGCATTCTGGGGAATCAATGGACCTCCTTGCCCCAAGGCTGACGGACTAATCTCACACACTGTTAATTATTTAACACAAGTGCCCTGATAGCCGGGATGGATGTGTGTTTGTGTGTCTGTGTGTGACAGAGTGTGTATGTGTGTGTGTAAGACAATATCCCCTAATAAGTCCAGCAGTTTCACAGTTGTTGTGTAGAACTAAAGCCGAGCGTCATTCTCTCACACACACACACAAGGTTTCATCCATCAATCATCTTTTGAACACAGTCACAGTCAGATGTAATGTTACGCTTTTATTTTCCACTGAAAAAATATATTATTAAGAAGAAGATAGACGACTTTATTCAGCCGGTCCAAAGACTTTAAGCCTTTAATTATTTGCTTAGTGTCTGTGTGTTTTGTTTTTTGTTATATTGGTTTTTGAGTGTTGCTCGAATTCACACACACACACACACACACACACACACACACACACACACACACACACACACAACCTCTGCCACCTCTGGACCTCCCTGCAGAATACAACTGTCAGGCCGAGGCAGAAATCTTGTGTACGTTGCAACTTCTTCTCTTAATTACTGTCACTACCACACACACACACACACACACACACACACACACGTGCACGCACACACGCACGCGCACACACAGATCTCGCAGAGATGCACGAGGATCGTTTGAGCATTTTATTGTGAAAGCTTTTTAACGCAGAATGGAAAAGGCACACAAAACACTAACGACCAATCACCATGCAGAGGCATTAATGACATCTGATATGTTCTTGTCTGTAGTTGGTGTCAGTGGGGAAAAAGATTACGTGAAGACAGAACCTTGTGATCCAGACCAGGCTACCAAGTTTCTGCTTTTTGCCCTTCCTTCTTTATTTTTATTACTTTTTCCCACATATTTTCTCTCTCTCTCTCTCTCTCTCTCTCTCTCTCTCTCTCAGATTCCGTGTTCTTTCCTTTATTTATTATTCTTGTGGCATTTTATATGAACATCCACACTGCACGTCTGTCTCCCCTCCCCGGCTTCGGCTTCTTTCCGTTCCATGATGTTCTTTTTCTTTTTTTTTTCTTTTTCTTTTTTTTCTTTGCATACATCCTCGGTCCCACCTACCCCCACCACCCCCCACATTCCCTTTGATCCTCTCCCCCTCCTCCATTCGCTCTCATCCTCCCTCCATCCGCTCTGCCCCCTCCGTTCGTCCCTCTCTCCCGCCCTCATTTCCAAACACAGATGTTTGCCAAACCAAAAGCGCAGCACAGCCAGGTTAAACTTGGCGGCTAAATATAATGTTTGTGTGTGTGTGTGTGTGTGTGTGTGTGTGTGTGTGTGTGTGTGTGTGTGTGTGTGTGTGTGTGTGTGTGTGTGTTTGAGAGACGGAGGCAGAGAGAGAGTAGAAGTACAGGCCTTTAGTGTCGTTGCAGGCTAATGGGAGCCAGCTGTGGTGGAGGTTAATTTTAGTGCTGGCTGCTAACACACCAGCAAACATTAACCCCGTCCTGGACGTCAACGGTAGCATCAGCAGCCGCTTTATCAGCAGCGTCACACTGCTGTGCTTCATTCGGTTGTGTTATCGCACACTTGTGTGTGTGTGTGTGTGTGTGTCTGTGGTGGAAGAAGCATTCAGATCCTTCGAGACAGTGGTAAACCATCAGCTCATGTGCTCTGCCAGGTAGAAGTATTGTTTTTGTCAATGGAGTCTGATGGCTTTGAACTGCTGTTTGTGGCTTAACAGAAAACGTCAAACTAAAAACGTCTTTTTCTCTACAAATCCCATCCGTGATGTTGTCCGCCACGGAATAATGTCCGAAAGTCTCTGCGGCAAAAACAAGCACTTTTTCGCCAAACGTGTCAAACTTTACACAGCTGACTGTTCTGGGCAACAGACTCGTTTGTTTTGGTGACGAAAAGACTCGAAACGGGTCGAGATGTGGGTCGGAAACCGCCTCCGTCCGGAAACAGATCAGCTGCTGATGGAAAAATCCGACATCAGGACTTTAGACGTTGAGGTTGAAAATAATAACATTAAGTTTAACCCACAGGAATTAATCACTAAGTTTAAAAGCTAGTCTCAATATGCGCATTTTTGCATGCACGCATGTGTGTATGTTTCTGTGTGCGTGTGTGTGTGCGTGCATATGCATAGTAGTGCACAACGGTAAGTGTGTTTGCAGCATCGGCCCTGCATTCTGATGAGATGTGGCGCCAGACTGATTCCCACAGATATATGCAAGTCTATACAAAACACACACACACACACACACACACACAAATATATATATATATAAAGAGAAAACACTAAAACCGAGTCAAATGATTAAAAAGCTGCAGAAAAAGAGAGAGAGAGAGAGAGATTTGTGGTTGTGTGGAGGAGGAGGGGTGAATGCAAAGCAGATGATGATCTGTCAGCGACGTGATGGAGAAGGATTATCTGTCAGTGAGAAGCTCAAACACACAAAGTCAATAAGAAACGCACACATTTGGCTTATTTCCTTCTCGGCGGTAGGTAGGTAGGTGACTTTTCCATGCGTTTCTCATATGCATGTGCAGAAGTTGTTTCCACGACAACCACAACAACTTTCTTCATTCTGACTTTTCGCAGACAATCCAATCAGTAAAGTCCCACGATTATTATTTAATTATTATTTACTGTCAACACATTCTTGCAATGTGCCCGCAGGACATTACGCATTAAACAAACATTACACAACAAACAACGTTTTCCTGGCAAAGTTATGTTTTTTTTTTTGTACAGTTTTGTTTCCGTCCCAGTAAGTTGTTACATCACCGTCACGTCCCAGCTTTTATTTCCGACTCCATGTGTGTTCTTTGCTCTCCGGCCCACGGGATTAGATAGCATTGTATTCCGAGTGGATAAACGAATGAAGACAGAACATTTGGCAAATATGGACACAGCTGTGAAGTGTGTAAATATTCTACTGTTCCTTTTAAAGCACTGCAGCGCCACACCTAGAACCAACTGACGACCTCTAGAGTCGGATTGTGGAGTTAACTAGGTGCAAGATGTTCTGGTTTCCACACTGCAGCAGATGATGATGTGGTGATGGCTCAGATCCTCCGACAGCTGGAGCCTGGAGTCCAGTCACTGGAAAGCACCATGATCAGTCGGTGTTTGAACATGGCGTGAAGTCAGCATGACTGGTACCTCCTCCAGATTCATGTCAGCAGAATCATTCAGCTGCATATTCCCCTGTTGTGTATTTGAATGTGTTCCTGTTTGTGTGAGGACGCTGGTTTCTGGAAGAAAAGACATTTCTTTAATATTTACAGGCAATAATCTAAATTAAACGTCCTCGTCGATGGCGGCGATCTCTCTCACCCACTCACTAGGTTCTACTTCAAGTGTGTGTGT
>JAFBJQ010000176.1:187179-207912 GCA_016785345.1 Trinectes maculatus
TTATTGGACGGAAACGAGACGAGGACGTCTGATTTAAGAACTGTAGTGTCCTGTGAGAGTCCGGGTCATGGCGCTGCTCCTGCTTCAGGCCAGCGATGTGAGCTTTCAGTCATGAGGAGCAGAAGACTGAGTCGTCAGATCTTTCCATCGTGCCACAGTAAACTAGACATTAACAAATGTTCTGCTGCCGACATTCACCTGCCCGTCTCCCTGCGTCTGTCTCCTGCTCTCTGCAGGTCTACCTACGGGCACCGATGATCTTGAACGGGGTGTGTGTGATCTGGAGAGGATGGATCGACCTCCAGAGGCTGGATGGGATGGGATACCTGGAGTATGATGATGAGAGGGCACAGGTAAACCGATCCAACCATTAAAACCTGGATTCCCCAAGATCTGCTTTCGAATTTAAAAAAATAATAAAGGAAATTAAAATTTCACTTTCTGCAGTGTGATTTACACCTTTATTAGAACGTTGCTGTTTTTAAATGGAAAGATAAACACACTTTCACTCTGTGTTGGTGTGTGTGTTTGTGTGTGTGTGTGCAGCATGAAGACGCTTTGGCCCAGGCAGCTTTCGAAGAAGCTCGGCGCAGAACCAGAGACTTTGAGGACAGAGACCGATCACACCGAGAGGATCTGGAGGTGAGAGCGCGTGGGTTCTTATAAATAACGCGCGACTATTTGTGCGCCATCGCAGCGGACTGTGTACAAATCTCCTTCCTTGCTTGACAAAACCCTGGACTTGCAACGCCAGCCTGAAAGAATATTTCTGTGAGGTTTTCAGGGTTTGTGGAAACTAGAATAAGATAATAACCTGCAGAGCATCTTTTCACTTCATGTCAGTTTACACCTCACCCTAACCCCAGTAATTATGATGACTAATGGGTGCAGTCATCTGTGTGCGCTCGCACACTAACCACACCCAACGGTCACGAGTCATTTCTGCATCGGTGGGTGTCAGCAAAAAAAAAAACCAAAAAAAAAAAACCAAGCATGTGAACTGGATGAATTATTCACTCGTCAGTTCCCAATTAATCAGGAGACCTGCTATGATTTTTTTTTGTTTGTGTGTTGTGCAATCTATGTGAAGTTATTCGTTTCACATACAAATGCCTGCGCCTGTGAGCCTCAGACCACAGTAAGCTAAGTGAAGTGTAACGTTTGTGCGCTGGCTTTGCAAGACAAGGCTGCGCCAACTGGAAACATAGAATCCTCCAACGTAGAACAATAGATATTTACACAGCATCACATGTGCAGCTTGTTTTTCAGCATCAGCAGTAGCTTCTAGCTACGCATGTTATTATATGATAAAGTGGTAAATATAACATGTATTTCTATTTTAAAGAATAGTTTTAACCCTGTTATATTCGAGTCACAGAGACACATTTCCAGCTTAGTGCTTGGGATGGCTTAGCGCTGTGTGATGTGTGGTTGTGTGCTTCACTTATCTCTGTCTCTGGTAGAATTTCAGTTTGAATCGTAGGTTTAGTGCATGATCAGTTAAAAAAATAAAGTCGAATCTGGTAATTTTATTTCATATTGAGACAGTTACTGAATGACTGGTTCATTTGTTTTTGCCAGGTGTCCCAAAAGCCTGAGAGGGGAAAGTAGTTGACTCACTTTCATGTTCCATTGTAAAATAAATTCCGTCAAACTGACGGAACGCAACATTGAGTAACATAACAATGTTGTTTGTGACATACTAATCATAGTTGAAAACTATTGCTGAATTTGTGTACATTTGCAGTTAATTACATTTGACACATTTTTGTCTTTTTTTCCATGCTGTAGATTTGGAAATCATAAATGTCCCAAATGCATTTAATAACTTGAGACAAACTCACTTTCCCAGCAAGGCTTTGAGGAGATCAGTGGCATCCTTGCTAAGTTGACGCCCTGCAAATGAACCCCAAATTGTTTATTTTTTAGGACCCTGTGGTTTCTAAAATCTGGGACTGATGACACACAGACAGACAACCAGCAGAAAAGAACAGGGTCTGTGTCCTTCATTTCTCACCATCTATCACACTGTCATGCACTAAACCACTGTGTATGAGTGTGTGCCTGCGTGTGTGTTGGTTCATGTTGGTGTTTGTGTTTGTGCGTGCGTGCATGCGTACTCGTGTGCGGGTGCATATGCATGTTTGCATGCGTGTGTATATGTATGTGCGGGTGTCCACCTGTTTCAGGTATGTTCTTGTGTTTGTCCATTTTTTTTTGTTTGTGCTTTTTTTATTTCCATGTATTGTGTTGGTGTGTGCACGTGTTTGTATGGATTCATGAATGTGCATGCATGTTTTTTTAAAGAATGAATTATGTCCTGACCATAATATCTGCTCATATTTCTTTCAATGCTCGTATGGTGCAAGAGGTGTAAGAAAAGATGCGACCATTTCAAAGCGTGCCTGTATTGTTTACACAATAATACACAATAATACCCACACACACACACGCACACGCGCGCACACACACCAGTACCTACCACAGCTTTGCAGCACATGGTCCTGCAGAAATTAGAGCATAAAAGAGACTCAGCACATCAAGAGAAGAGAGGAAGGAGAGAAGTATAAATAAGGGGAACAGAAAGACAGGAAAGAAAGAGACGAGACTTATTATGAAGGTCGCCTTTCATCTGACTGATCTCATGTTTCCTCCCTGGGGCTCTTCAGGGCAAAAAAGAAAAAACCTCGTGCCTCGTGCTGAATCAGTATAAGTACCACCACTGTCTCTTTAAAAGTCATGTCGTTTGATCACGTTTGCAAAGAGGCATCGGATTTAACGCCGGAGAAGGGAAACTGCCCCAACTGAAGTTTTATTCCGTCCCAAACGATGTCAGGCAACTTTTAACGAGACTGCGCTTCAACGTTTTCCACTTTTGACGATGAGCTAAATGGCTGAACAGCCCCTGACCTCAGTTTGTGTTTGTTACTGTGAATGTACACAGTACGACTACAATGCAGTTAAGACGATTTAATGAGCATCAGGTACATTTTTCATGCATATTATAATAATAATAATAATAACCATCATCATCATCATCATCATCATCATGGTTAGAAGTAATAATAATGTGGTTAGAAGTAGCTTTTCTGTGAGAGAGAATAATTTTCTCTCTCGCCCATAGCGTGATCTTTTTAATGAGCGCACAGAATGAAAACACCAAAGGCAAACCATAGTAAACGCCTCTTCTGCACAGCGAACACAGATTTGTGGAGAAAGCCATTAAATCTCAGCAGTAAAGTTCAAATCGAAATCAGCGTCTCCCTTTCAAATTGTTGTTTTACCCCAAGAAACCGAGGCCTGGAACTCGACGGATATTTGGAAAACAATGACACAATATTTCTTGACTTGACAACTTTTCCAACAAGATGCTTTGAAGACTTGCGCTTGCGTTCATTATGTTGTCATCTATGTGCCAATGGAGTGTGTGACGGCTGCAGATGAAAAGAAGTCTGCTAATAGCCTGTTGTTGGAAATGGGAGAAGATGATTTAGATCTTCAAAATCAGTCAACAGAAGTACTTGTGATGTCTTGTCGATAATTAGAAATCCACAGTGACGGTGGTGTGTTGTTTTTGAAAAGACGTTTTCCTCCTGAAGAATGTCACGGCAACGCAATTTTATTTACCCAATCTTCACGACGTCCTACGTTTAAGATTGACAAAGACGAAGTGGGGTCCTGCAGATCTGCTCGGAGATGTGTGTTTGGGTGTGACTGAGGAGCTTTGCTGGTTAACTGCACAGATTCAGCCTCAGCATTTCTGTGGTCTGAACTCCACCTCTCCCTCCGTCCCTCCTTCCCCCCCTCGCTGTCTTTATCTCTGTTAGCTCGTCTCTCTGTAACTCTGAGGAGCTGTCAGCGTCTGTCTGTCAGGGAACAGAAGTTACCTGTTATCCTGGCTGCGTCGTATAAGGAGTCATCAAACGGCAGGTTGTCCCGTCAGGTCTGAGGCGTCGTATAGATTTGATGGCCAAGTGGATGCAGACTCCTGCACTGACAGTATTTTTTCATTTTACAGTTTTTGTATAGCAGCAACTTTTTTGTTGTTTCTGTTTTACACAGAGTAAACTCAGTCGTCTTATTGCCGTGTGTTTAGGGACCACTTTCTCTGGGCTTCACAACACCAACCCATAGACTACTCAGTATTCAGAGATGCTGGTGCTATTGCGACATCCAGTGGCAATGAAAATTGTGTGTGTGTGTGTGTGTGTGTGTGTGTGTGTGTGTGTGTGTGTGTGTGTGTGTGTGTGTGTTCAAATCGAAATCAGCGTCTCCCTTTCAAATTGTTGTTTTACCCCAAGAAACCGAGGCCTGGAACTCGACGGATATTTGGAAAACAATGACACAATATTTCTTGACTTGACAACTTTTCCAACAAGATGCTTTGAAGACTTGCGCTTGCGTTCATTATGTTGTCATCTATGTGCCAATGGAGTGTGTGAAGGCTGCAGATGAAAAGAAGTCTGCTAATAGCCTGTTGTTGGAAATGGGAGAAGATGATTTAGATCTTCAAAATCAGTCAACAGAAGTACTTGTGATGTCTTGTCGATAATTAGAAATCCACAGTGACGGTGGTGTGTTGTTTTTGAAAAGACGTTTTCCTCCTGAAGAATGTCACGGCAACGTTTTTTTTTCAACGCAATTTTATTTACCCAATCTTCACGACGTCCTACGTTTAAGATTGACAACGACGAAGTGGGGTCCTGCAGATCTGCTCGGAGATGTGTGTTTGGGTGTGACTGAGGAGCATTGCTGGTTAACTGCACAGATTCAGCCTCAGCATTTCTGTGGTCTGAACTCCACCTCTCCCTCCGTCCCTCCTTCCCCCCTCGCCGTCTTTATCTCTGTTAGCTCGTCTCTCTGTAACTCTGAGGAGCTGTCAGCGTCCGTCTATCAGGGAACAGAAGTTACCTGTTATCCTGGCTGCTTCGTAGAAGGAGTCATCAAACGGCAGGTTGTCTCGTCAGGTCTGAGGCGTTGTATAGATTTGATGGCCAAGTGGATGCAGACTCCTGCACTGACAGTATTTTTTCATTTTTACAGTTTTTGTATAGCAGCAACTTTTTTGTTGTTTCTGTTTTACACAGAGTAAACTCAGTCGTGCTTATTGCCGTGTGTTTAGGGACCACTTTCTCTGGGCTTCACAACTCCCACCCATAGACTACTCAGTATTCAGAGATGCTGGTGCTAGTGCGACATCCAGTGGCAATGAAAATTGTGTGTGTGTGTGTGTGTGAGCTATATTATACCAACATGAATTACATGATAATGAAACATGCTAATGCACGTTTATCATGTTGTATATGTTTCATCAAACTGAAGCTTGGCAGAGAAACGTTCATGACTGTTTTGGTTGTTTTTTTTCATGATGGTGCTTAGAGAATATAAAGATGTTTTCCTCTCAGAGTCTGAAGCCGTGCTGTTTTGGAAGATAAAAACATTTTTCATCCGAAAGCAGTGATATTCCAGTTATTGAAGGTCAGAAGGTTTCTGTCGGAATGATGGATGGAAAAGCAATATGTCAAAAAGAGAAGTGCCTTTTAACTTCACTCCGCACGCACACGCGCGCACACAGACACACACACACACACAGACACACACACACAGACACTGAGTGCTCAGCAGAAAGAGATTTGGCGGTGAATGATGAGCTCGCACTGAAAGCATTAATATATCATTAGTATTGATCGTCATCAGACCCCCAGCTTTGACTCACTCACACACACACACACACACACACACACAAATTCACAGACACATTCAGATATTGTGCAGGCACATATGTACACAAAATCGCAGATACAGCAAATCTGCATAGACGTGCGTGCACACACACACACACACACACACACACACGCACATCTCCGGTATTGAGTTGTGGTGAAGAGCCCTGTAGTGGCCCACCAAACTTCCATCTGTGTGTGGATCAATACAGAAAGCTCTTCTGCCCTGATGATTAGCAGAGACCACTCCCACCACACTTAAAGGCCTGTGTGTGTACAGTCCTGCTGATGCTGGTGTCCGGCTAGTTGATAATATCATTTTCTGAAACACAAAAGTTTAGTTGTGCATCAGGAGCATGATCAGTGATGTGATCGCACTGGAACTGTGCAGGGAAGCCAAACATCTCTCCGTCACATCAGCTTGTGAGATGTGGGTGTAACTGATCACGTCATTATTTCACGCTGATGTAGTTAGTCAAGAGGGAGCGCCGCCCCCCACAACATGTTCAGAACCCAAAATAACATGTCAATTACAAAATGAATCGGTTTATGAACAAACAAAGGAAAAACTCTGTCTTTGATTGACATCCCAGATATTTTGGCCTTAATTTTTTTTTTTTTTTTTTAGTAGGGGGAAGTGAAGAAAAACAGTCATTATTATTCCTTTTAGCTCTGCTTTCCTCTCCACCACTTCCTCAGCACACTGGCAGATGTTGCTGCATTAAGTTCACCGTGACCCCACTTTGCATGCAAAGTCTGATCGGTCTGATTAAAACCGCGTGTAAATATTTGATGTCAGAAGTTTTAACGGAAGCTTTTCAGAGGAGACAGAGAGTCAGTCTGGCTGTGAGGAGTCAAAACGGTAGTATGACATACTGTATGTGTGTGTGTGTGTGTGTGTATGTGTGTGTGTATGTTGCTATTATGGTGAGTCACTGAGATGACACTAACTACATTCCTGTTGAACTGAGCAACCCCTTTACTATGTCTGTCTGCATTTCTGTCTGCTCTGCTCTCTGCTTCACCTCTGCCCACACGTTCTCACCCTCTCCCTCTGCCACCCCCCCCACCCTTCTCTACCTCAAACCCCGCCCCTCCCCCACCCCGCCAAATTCCCCCAGCTATCACTTAAGTGTAAACACATAACCACAGGTATTTTTTTTACAGCGCGAGCAGTTCGTGCCAGGAGCTCGCAAATACACGCACACTATACCCAGTCATGAAATATATTTAAAAGTCTTGTCATGCTGATGGCTTCTAATGATGACCTAATGGTCCCCCCGCTGTGTGTGTGTGTGTGTGTGTGCGCGTGCGTGCGTGTGTTTATCTCTGTCAGACAGCCTGTATGTCTGCCAGTTTATGTGTCTGCCTGTCTGTCTGCCAGCTACCTTGACTAAAATATCAGCATCAGTAAAGTGTATTAACAGTCGCACATAACTCATTGTAAAGCACTCTGACACACTCTAGTGGTATTTTGTGGAATTGCATTTTCATTTTGCTATTGCCTTGTTACCATTATATTTTGGGTTCGAGTTGTTGAACTTCCAAACCCAATTTAGTTGTGTGTGGCTGAGCTTAGCAGAGGAATAAATATGTATAATTTTTAAAGTTCTTGTTACCTAAAATTGTACTTAATTTATTGTACTCTCTCTCTCTCTCTCTCTCTCTCTCTCTCTCCACCTTTCTTCTCACCTTTCTGTCCCTCCTCTCCTCTTTCATACGTCCATCTCTCTCTCTCCCCAGTCCAGACGACAGCAGGACCCCAGCCCTGGCTCAAACATGGCCAACGCTGACGTAGAGCACAAGATGCGCTGAAGAGGATGATGACGATGATGATCAGGAAGTAGTGGAAGGAGGAAGAGGAGGAAACCAGGGCTGGCAGTCCAGTCACTTTCAACACAATCAATTGCAAAGAAAATTGAAACGAAAGCTGCACTTGCAGACAAACTGTTTTCTAACAGACTTGATATGGTAATTTCCCAAAAAATGTAATACAGAAGAAAGTAAACATCCTGAATTGATTGAATTGAAAGTGAATACATTCGCAGGAGGGGTTGATAGGCAACAACAGACCTGAGCAAAAATTAATTAATAACATATGTAAATACAGAGGAAGGAATCATGTTGTAAATGTGACACATCCAGAAGCTGAAGTCGTTTCTCTCGTCAGATGAGAGTTTCAGTCGTATAAAGGAAAGTTCCGATATTTTTTGTCCAGGTCTAAATAGGGTTGATAAGTGGGGTTAGTTTCAAGTACCAAAGGTATATTTTCTATTAATACAAGATGTCAAAAATAGAGGGGGAGGAATCTGAAGTGGGTAAAGAGGTCATTCACAGGAGGAGATGGAACAGAGGCGGGGGCTTTATTTGGCTCGGGGTCACGATCAGGCCTCATTGGACAAGTCGTGCATGCTGAGTCGTTCAGTCTTGTGCAACACGTCACATTTGTGAACATGCGCTTGGTAACACCCCCCACTTTACCCAGTACTACTTCCTGAAACCTGCTGTTTTCTGTGACCAAAGTTCACTTTGCTGGAAGGGGGGGAGGGGGAGGGAGGTGGGGGAGGGGGATGATAGCAGGAGAAGCTGAAGGGGGGGGGGGGGGGGGGGGGGGGGGGGTGATAGCAGGAGAAGCTGAAGTTGCATTTAAAAAGATGGCAGATATGAGGAGAGAATCCAAAGAGAAGTTTGTAGGGTTACAAAGTGTTTGCTGTACCATAATTTGAATTATTTCTTTAACCACGAGTACGGTGGAGATCCCGCGACAACAGAAGTGCAGGGTATAAAACGTCGATGCAAAGAAAAACTGCTGCAAGCTCTGCTATCCATGGCTCTGGAAGCAATTGTGGAAATTCTGGGGTGTTTTTGTGGAGAGGGGGGGGGGGGGGGGGGGGGGGGGGCGTTCAGTTCAAATGTCCTTTGTCTTCCAAGGGGTTTTGCACTATGTAATACAATCAGTCTCGTTCCTCGACATGGATTTCCCTTACATGCATGAACCCAGACACAGGTCCGCCTGTGTTCTTTGTTGTTCCCGACGCAGCCTATTTAGGATAGCAGGAGAAGCTGAAGTTGCATTTAAAAAGATGGCAGATATGAGGAGAGCATCCAAAGAGAAGTTTGTAGGGTTACAAAGTGTTTGCTGTACCATAATTTGAATTATTTCTTTAACCACGAGTACGGTGGAGATCCCGCGACAACAGAAGTGCAGGGTATAAAACGTCGATGCAAAGAAAAACTGCTGCAAGCTCTGCTATCCATGGCTCTGGAAGCAATTGTGGAAATTCTGGGGTGTTTTTGTGGGGAGGGGAGGGTGGGTGGGTGGGGGCGTTCAGTTCAAATGTCCTTTGTCTTCCAAGGGGTTTTGCACTATGTAATACAATCAGTCTCGTTCCTCGACATGGATTTCCCTTACATGCATGAACCCAGACACAGGTCCGCCTGTGTTCTTTGTTGTTCCCGACGCAGCCTATTTAGCGTCAGAGCACTCGCCGCGGCGCTTTGATCAGGAATAAGTGGGTGATTCAAGGCTCTGTCACTGGGTGTGTCCTTGTCAACGGGAGCACGCGCACAAACAATCTGTGTCCCTATGGCCTGTTTTACCTGAGTCGTAGTGATTTTGAATTTTTGAGGAAACTGAAGGATTAACGTGCTGAGAACAGTGTTCTACTGTTGGAGATAAGTCGATTTTTACCAGACAGCAATCAGAACCAACACACTATTGTAACATTTTACAAATCGGATGGATAGAAGCCAAAATAACAGGTGTACAACCTCTTCAAAAAACACAATTAACACAATTAAAGTCAATGATTAATCATCTCAGGTCATAGACTGTATAGTTTGTGGTACAGATCCAGTGTAGTCATACACTCCAGCTATTGAGCCATCAATCACCTCCAGATTCCTCATCACTGAAGGACTGGAAAAGCCTAGATGCAGCCGAAATACTATTCCCCATCCTGTTACAGCACTAGTGTAATGAAATGGTTTTGTTATCTTATTGTTTTTGTTCGTGTGAAAGTCATGATGTTTACTTTTTATATTACTTCTCTTTCTGTATACGTATCCATTTTTGTCCACCTTTCAGCTTTGTTATGAACTCGTAGTATCTGCAGTAGTCTATTTGATGTTAAATTGAAAAGTGTCTCGAGACATTTGGGAGTTGTCAGGACTTTTGTTGCTTGTTTTTTTTTAATGCGTTCTTTTTATTGTTTTTTGTTTTTGTTTTGAGTTTTTCTCATGGAAATCCACTTCCTGGGTTACATACATTGAATGTGGATTGGATCAAGCCCTGTTATTAGGCGACAGAAATCTTTTTATACATTGTGCAACGAGAAACTCATTTCATTTTTCAATGTGATTTACAGTTACAGCACTCAACGGTTTTATTATAATTATTATAACCCAAAAAAATCCTTTGTTTATGCTTTTCTTTCTTGTCCCAACGACTTATTAAGAGGATTAAGCTTTACATGAATTAAGAATACTGATTATTTTTTTATACTTTGATAGCTGTGTGTTTGTATCAATTGACAATAAGTTCTGAAGTAAACGAATGTTGCTAAAAAAAAACAACCATTGGAATTAAAATGTGGAAAATGCATTGAAACCTCAAACCATGTGATCAGTATATGCTATGAATATAAAAGAACAAAGTCTCCCTGCATCTCATCAAGTAGAACAAAAAACATAACCTTTAGATAAGACACTGCAGAGTGTGACTGGCCTCTAACGTTCCCTCAAAGATTTAGGAGACTGGAGAGAAAAGCCGACGTTTCCCTTTATCGTGATAACGGGTTTTTGTGGTCTGGGCTCTGGTCGTTGTTGTTTAATTGAGCAATCCTGCAGAATAGAAGGAAAGCGACATTAATGGCTGTAAATGACGGTGACTATGATCTTTATATGGACTATGATCTTTACATAACAGTGAAACAATGCATATCACGAAACGTACAATTAATAAAGGAGAGATTGGTACACATTACTTATCTCAGATCACTGCTTACATAGTAGTAGAATATATGGAAAACACCAAAACCCTAGATACAAAGCAGTGCAGCCCAATACGGAGAGAAGGAGGTTTATATGACATCATCAAACACTGTTGGTCCCATGAAAAACCCCCAGTTAAAGCATAAAGAACAACTTTATTCTCAGACGTAACAGGTTCCAGCTTGTGGACTTCATTATGCTGGTCAGACCCATGGTCCCCAGCAAAGACCGCAAGCCAAAACATGTTTGTCTGATAATAGAGTTGCTCTCCTACAAATAATGCAAATGTTTCTGGAGTCTTTTCCCTGTTTTTCACTGAAATCAGATTAAACTGTGCCAATGTTCCATCCTCTGCCTCTACAGGCCTAATTAACTCAGCCACAACATCATCATCACAACATGAGACAATATCTTTATGGACTGAAACAGGTGCAGAAACATTCATGTTGCTTTCACTGTGAGCGAGCGACAAATTACGTTTCTTGGTTTATTAAAGTGGCCTAATCACACCGTATCACATTCTTCCCATTGCATAGTACACAATAATTTAGACTGTTATACATGAAAACAAATTAGTTATTTCTCCATCCCTTATTTTCAATCTTAATGCAGGCATTAAGGCAATACTCATACAATCACTTTTCTCACGTTTTCTTTTTTTTTAAATGAAACTGTTTATCTTCTTATTTGTGTAAGTTATTTATACTATGGTTGTAGTTAGAGATCCAAAGAAGTCTGTGATATCTAGTGGCTTGTACACACTCTCTAAGATCCTCATCTCTGTGTGTGCGTTCGGTCTCCTCCTCTGTTTTAAGGTTGCGCTTGTCCTCTCAGAGGAATTTGAAATACGAGATATTCAACAGAAAATGTTCGATGTTTTTCATAATAAAGCTGTATGAATTCATGTAACTGTTTCTGATTTTTGGTACAATCAGGTTGATTGATAATGGCTGCCAATAAGCCAAGATAGTGTGACTGCCGCAGCAAGAACCCTTCTTAACTAGCATTCATTTAATTATTTTTCTTGTAGTATTTTTGGCACGTCAAAATTTACTTTTTCTGTACTTAATCAGAAAAATAATTTTCTTTTTGGCACTTAAGGAATTTAAGAATGTCTGTCCAGAAACAATATAGAAATCATGTAATGTATTTCCAATTGCTGGACAGATGCTTCATCCTCCTAAACCAGTTTTTATACGAAATGTTGATGCTACATTTTCTATATCTATATCTATATCTATATCTATATCTATATCTATATCTATATCTATATCTATATCTATATAAAAACTTAACAATATAACTTAAATAAACTTCATGAAATTATCCACAGAGGCTCTTGGTTGGTTGACTGGCTTCTGACCGTGACGTCATCACGCCAGCCGAGATGTTGCGTCGTACACAGGAAGTTGAATTATCAGCTGATCCCGCTGGCTGTTGTTGATGCCTCAAGTTGCGGTTGTTTGGTCACTGTGTTGCTTCTCGGCGGCTGCGGGCATTAGATACGGTAAACGCGGGCGTGGGACACGGCGGACATTTACCGGCGGACGAACCGAATTCGTGGAAAAACAGGGGAAGCGTGTCATCGCGAGGACTTAGAGTTAGCAGCACTAGCGGCAGTAGAGCTAGCTCCACAAGCTTGAACCTTCGGGTGAAGGGAAGAAAAAAAAAACAGCAGAGACAGCTCGGTCTGCTCTCTTTGTTTGTGTCGTGACAGTCTGAATCTTAATATCCATCTTCTGTGTCTTGAATTTTTATTTTTGGCTCGCGCGTATATGTTATTTATATCAACTTCTCGTTACCAGTGCGGGAGAGGGGCAGCTAGCTCGTCAGCTAACGTTAGCCCTTAGCGTAAAAAACAGTGTTGTTGTCAAAGCTTTGTGGCTTTCGTAACCACCGGCCAGTGACAGATAAGAACCTAACTGCGAGAGAAGTCGGGTTTGGTGGATGTATTATCGTGTGTCTGTGTTTTTTTTTAGCTGTTTGTCTCTGGATCAGGTGCTTGGTCGTTGTGTTGAACACAGGGGATAGAGCACCGCAGCCGAACAAGCTGATGTTCGGTTCTTAAATTAATCTGTCGATTGCATTTAATCTGTTGTGTTTAACTTGGTGTCTTTTTGTATCGATTATTAAACAACACAAACAAGTGGTAGGTGAAGTGCTGGCTGGTTTTAGGTTTGCTGATTGGTTGCGTAAGTTGTTTGTGTTGGATCTGTGTATCTTTGCTGGTCAACTTGTTACATTACAAACACACTTAGAACGCGTGTTTCTCCCCCTGTAAATCTTAATTGTCGTTGTGGATATTATTGAAAATATTTAATACATTTTAACATTGTTCTTCGGTGTCATTTTTAATATCAACAAAGCGGCATGTGATAAAGTGGCTGTATGTCAGAGATTGTGTGGTTGGTTGATTTTTACACTCATGAATTTGATATTTTTGGATAAATAAGGAGAGTTATGAATTAAAGTAGCCCGCTGGGACTATTGCGAGATTGTACTGTGATCCGGGACAGACTAGTGGAGACAAGTGTCCCTCAGTGGGTCCTGTTGTGTCTTGGTGCGGTGAGCTGCCCCCCACCACTCCATGCCAATGCTGGATCTGGAGGTGGTACCTGAGAGATCATTAGGAAATGAGCAATGGGAATTCGCCTTAGGTGAGTATTACATTGACATTTTGATAGAAAATAACTCGCATTAAAAACAGGAATGAGACCATGAGCCATCCATTAATGTTGGGAACCACATTTAAAAGCCTTGCCCTTAAATATGATTGTATGCTTTAAGGCTTAATGAGAAACACAGTTGATTTTTTACTTTGTGTTTGAGTGTGTTTGCATGTCTGTGTTTCCAGGGATGCCATTGGCCCAGGCCATCTCCATTTTACAGAAACACTGCCGCATTATCAAAAATGTCCAGGTGCTATACAGTGAGCAGGTAAAACAGCCAAACCACTGTTTACCCCAACCCCCACCCCAAACCGCTCTCACAAGCAAACATAGCACACACACAAAATGATTTAATAGGCTTGTGTAAGAACCCTATATTGAGCAGCAGTGCAAGTTTTGCAATATTTCTAAGGTTTTCCTATGTGGTAGCAGAAAGTTAACTTCAGCAGTAGTTGATACAATTTCTGTGTATATGGGCAGAAGGAGACAGTGTGAACAATATTAACATATGGTAAATTGTGCTGTTTTATTTCAATGTGAAAAATGCAGTCATAGTATTTTTGCTTGTCCCAGACCTCTGAAGTCATCCCCCAATGCCACTGATTCTGATCAGCCTGTCTGCATATCTGTGCATTTGGAAATAACCGCCCACCTCTCTGTTAATTACTTCATTTGTTTATCTCCCCTCCAGACACCACTCAGCCATGACCTTATACTGAACTTGACTCAGGATGGGATTAAACTGCTGTTTGATGCCATGAATCAGAGACTCAAGGTGAAAAGGGTAACTGGTGGGCAATTTTTTAAAAAAAAGTGATGTGTGTCATGTAGCAACAGGACCAGTGATGTGTGGGCACTTAAACATAAACTCGTATGACATTTAAAGAGACACCGCAATCCTCTGTGTATCCCCAGTTGAAAAAAAAATGTTGCCTTATTATTGAACCACAACATGGTGAACCCTAAATTGCACAATAGATATACAGGGGGTCCTCGAGTTACGACGGAGATCCGTTCCTGAGAATGTGTCGTAACCGAATTTCGACGCAAGTCGGAACATACATTCATATGTAAGGTAGATACTAAGTTGTGCCACTAGATGTTGCTATAACACCACGCTAAAATAAGAGTTTACTAGGGTGAATTGCCTTTTTGGGTTGAGATCACGAGTGTAATGAGCATTTCCTTTAGATTTCTGATATCAACCTTGTAGACCCTGTGTTGTGAATAAACCTACGGTATCGCCACGATCCCGAACCCATCTGTGTCCGTGTGCATCTCCTTACCGGCTGCCGCTGCACCCCCCGCCAGCCGTCCATTTCACATAAGTAAACACAACGCAGAGTAGCCTAGCTGTGGAGGTGTTGGAGAGCCGGCACCAACTAGTTCCTGTGCGAAGTCTGTACATATTTACGGGGCAGACCGCTTAAGCCGAAACAACGAAGTTCATGGGAGATGTGTCGTAACCACGAAAACGTCGTATCTCGAGACCGTCATAACTTGAGGACCCCCTGTACTTATGTCTTGGGCTCTGATGGTTTTCATCTCTGTTGTTGACAGGTGATTGAAGTATATGACCTGAGCAAAGTCAAATTGAAATACTGGTGAGTAGAAATTGTTGTTTACAGAGCTGTTGACAATCAGCTCTTTTTATTCACAGTGAAAGCCATGTTAGACTCCTGGCTGTTATTGTTGTATGTCTGTTTAATGTTGACACAGTGGCCATTTTCAGCCACTTTCAAGTCTTAGCTCCATTTAGAGTCTCAAAACTACTTAGCGAATGGCATTAGAGTAATGGAGATTGAGAGCCCTTTCCCAATGTGGAAATGTACATGTGTTAGATTATATTTCTTTCATTAGAAGCCATTAGACATCACCAACAGTAGCTCCTCAACTAATGCAGCGCAGACTCCATGAATGTTAATTGATTTAGCACTGACTCTCTGTGTGTATTTTGTTTCAGTGGAGTCCATTTCAACTCTCAGGCCATTGCCCCCACAATAGAGCAAATAGACCAGTCATTTGGAGCTACGCACCCTGGAGGTACTTTAAAAACCAACAACACATCTATAAATAGACCTAAACTTTGATCTCATTTTCCTCTTTAATGAAATGTTGTCCTCCTCGCTCCTCTCCCACCAGTTTACAATGCTGCAGAGCAGTTGTTTCATCTCAACTTTCGAGGACTATCCTTCTCCTTCCAGCTGGACTCTTGGAATGAAGCTCCAAAGTATGAGGTGAGAATAATTTGATTGATTTGCTTTATCTGCTGGTTAAAGAAAAGATGAGTGGTCGTTTCTTCTCATTTGGCCAGCTTCATGAATTGAAGTGATTACCATTCATGCAGGCAGTCTAAGGTCAAGCGCTAGATGCAGAGGGCTTGTTGCAGTGTTAAGCGAGCGGGTAATGTTTCGACTGCAGCAGTGGCTTCTGCGACAGATACGCCGCAGTAACAATTTCTCAGTTTTTCATGTCACGTTTTCTTGAAAATGAAAAAATGAGATGATGTAGATGAGGATTATATTTTTACCTTTGTTTTACAACTGTTGTTTCAGCAAGCATGAAGGATCATTGTGGATTTTTGTACCTTCTGTATTGTATTATTTGTTCACCTCGGCAGCCTTTCTTTACTTCTGGTGGCTTCATGTTCCACTGAACAGCACATATTTGCATTTGGTTATTCGGCTTCTGCTCAAACCTGCCTGCTCTATTGTAGTATTGATTATTTTATTGATTATTACATTCAATTAATCCTCAGCTGCCTGTTGAGAAGCTGGTTTAAAGGATTTTGTTTGACGTCTGACGATGTCTGGTCCCTGCCTGTGGTTTGTTGTTGTGTGCAGGTACGCAAACAGTAGTTTCGCCCTCTGGCTGCAGTTATAATACCTGCATTTCTGTTCTAAATCTAAACACTCAACTGTAGCCTGCTACTTGTTTGGCGTGACTGTATATGAAGACAAATTGTTGGACCTTTGTCAGAGTAAAGCCTGTTATGGCGGAGACAAACTACGTACTATATTCCAGTCCTGTATTACTTCCAGTTGTTTTGCTTTGGCAGCCTAACTTTGCCCTGGGTTTGGCCTCCCTGCAGATTCCACATGGGGCCATGGTCAAGAGGATGCACATCTACACTGGCAACAACCTACAGGAAACCAGGTACATACACACACACGTATGATGATCCACAGACAAAATATTGCTCAAAGTGCTCCACCGTGCCCAACAGAACAAATTAGACAATAATAGGAAATGCTCTGCTATTTTAAAAATGATATCAACAGCTTGAATTTGTGTGCTTAAGTGTATACAGAGGTTATTGTGTAGAGAACAAACAAAAAAATAAAAGAAAGGAAAACACAACCTCAGAAGTGAGAAAGAAATAAGGACCACGTACAGACACACACACACACTCACAATCCTCTCTCTGTGTCCTTAGAGCTCCGGCGATGCCGCTGGCTTGTTTCCTTGGCAACATCTTTGCAGAGTGTGTAGATGTCCTGAGAGATCGGGCAGGGCCTCTGGGGCTCAAACTCCGCCTTTTAACTGCAGGTATTATTTCTCTCTATGTCTGCGTGACTTGAAGTATGGATGAGACTGTTTTTACAGCAAGGAAAGAATTCAAAATAATATTTTAAGAAGAATCATCCCGTTTCCATGCTGATGAGTGTCTTTTGTGGCCTCTTCAAACATGCTGTGTGTTTGTTTTAAATGCTAAGCCTCGTTGTGCTGTTCTTGTGATTTCATGTTTTTTGTCTCTTGTTTTGGGATGTTGTGACAGGTTGTGGTCCAGGTGTCATGGCTGATGCCAAAGTGAGGTCTCTAGACAGGAGCATCTTCTTTGGAGATTCCTGTCAGGATGTACTTGGTGCTTTGGGCTCACCACATAAAGTCTTCTACAAGTCTGAGGACAAGGTAAAAACATTCATGTTTTATTTTTACGAAGATGTTTTTGACATTTAAATTTACATAGTTTTGTTTTACAGCCTAGTGTTTATGACATGCTACATTTAGCATATTTGGTCTTTTGTGTCTTTTGCTCACAGTGCATTCAGTTGTCTGTATTTTCACATTTTGAATGGATTGTCTTACTCAGTTTACTTAATCTTTTTTTCTTTAGATGAAGATCCACTCTCCATCACCTCACAAGCAAGTTCCCTCGAAATGTAATGACTACTTCTTCAACTACTTCACCCTTGGAGTGGTACGTAAACTCATCCGTGACTTGTTTGTGGGTTTCTACCTTGTGTGCATATAGTTATTTTTTTGTGTTTGGGGTTTTTGTACCTTAAATTGTGCCTGTTTTGAAACCACATTGAACTTGAAAAGTCTGAGTGAGGTGAACAAGTCAGTGCATTTATAAAATATAGTTATTAAGATGGACACACAGCTTCATACTATTGTACATTTAGATGAGGAAAACATAGCGTGATGTGTTTTTGTTTTGTTGTGTGTTGTGATGTGTTTCCAAAATAGTTTGACACTGAGTGACACATGTCATCAGTCATATAACATTGACATATTCACAACATCCTGTTATTTCTATGTCTGAATGAAGGGGGGGTGGGGATGTTGTCTTGTCACTGTCTGCACTCTCTCACCCACTGTTTACAGTAGGTAAGGATGTAGTGAGCTGGTCTGGTCAACTTTATGCTGCCGGATCCATCATGATGATTCTGTTTTCTTATTTTTTCAGGATATCCTGTTCGACGCGACAACTCACCTGGTTAAGAAGTTTGTCCTGCATACCAACTACCCTGGACATTACAACTTCAATATGTAAACACCTCGTTGTCTTGGCAAAAAATTTACTCTCCCACAGTCTTTCTTCATGATAGTTAACAATAGTTCTGCATTTTTATCAACATTATGCCATTTCTGTCATCACAGATATCATCGATGTGACTTTAAGATTCCACTAGTTATCAAAAAAGGTGAGATATTAAGTTACAAGTCAGGTCAATTAAGAATGAGGCTTTTTTTATTTTTTATCCTCGATTCATTATTCTTCGGTTTTGTCTCCATGTACTTCAGAAGGAACTAATTCTCAGAGTGAGGACTGCATTCTAACCACCTACAGCAAGGTATGTAAAGGAGACAGTTTATAGTAGCTTTACATTTTGACAGCTGTGAGTGGTTTGTTATTATCACTAGGTGGCGCAGTGGTAGGACTGTAGTGATCCAGCGCTATCTTTGTTCAACTTACTAATTTAGGACTCTACTTGTCTACTTTGTTGTGGATTTTAGATTGTGATTTTCAAATGTTCTTCTTCACTCTCTTTGAAACATGGTGTCTGCATCATCTACACTCCTTTTGTCATTCCATAAATATGTGTAGTTTTCAAACTTTTTTAATGAATGTTTACATATCAATTGCAGTGGCCCCTGACCTGGGAATTTGGTTTTGATGGTGTTGGATAATAAGATCCCTGTTATAGTCAATAAACTGCTTTCTCTTGTCAGCACATAAACAATCTTTCTGTCTCTCTCTCTAAGTGGGATCAGATTCAGGAACTGCTGGGTCACCCGATGGAGAAACCTGTGGTGCTTCACAGGTAAAGTGCACACATACAGGATGCTCCTGCACATGCACAGATACTGTCATATGAATTACATGCTAGCTGTTTAAACCCTGCTCACCCCTGCCAGTATGCCTCTGTGCTGTTGATGGATCACACGAACAACATTTAAACTGCTGTTTTTTTTTTTTTTTACTAGACGTATTAAACAGAATCCATGAGAGTGTCATAATTATTATGTGTTTGTGCTTGATAGGTCCTCGTCAGCCAATAACACCAACCCATTCGGCTCTACATTCTGTTTCGGACTGCAGAGGATGATCTTTGAGGTCAGAACACATTGACAGTTCATTTGGTTCATCTAACTACAAAGAAGCTATTTGTAATGTTGTAGCCATCACCAGCTTTTGTCAGTAAACCCAGATTTTGCAGAGAAAACTTCCATATGGCAACTTTAATTAAATTGTTGTGAAAACATCACACATGAAAGGGTGAATCACACAGAAGAACACTATCTGTCTGCTTTCCTCTCCCAGGTGATGCAGAATAACCACATAGCATCAGTGACCCTCTACGGTGCTCCACGAGGGTCTAATCAAGCCCGACCCGAGTCCAGCAGCAGTTCCCACTGAACAAGCAACCAGAACCACACCCCATTCTGGCCTGTTCTGAATATTGCATCTGTTCTGACTGATCTTCTAAACCAGAGCCAGATTCTTAACCAAGCAGACCTAACCCAGGACAACAAAGTTATTCTTGCCCAGCTCAGACATGCTAAACATGAGGCAGAAACACAACAGGAACACAAGCTAAGTCCGAAACAGCCGAATCAGACCAGTCATTAATCAGCTTCCACACATGCAGCCTATCACATTACACCCAGGATCTGTCGATGTTGTCACAGTGCTGGAGCGTTAATGCTTTGAAATGAAAGGAGTGGAATTATTCTTTCGTTGTGTTGTTGTGTCAAAGAGGTGCTGCAAACTGACATGGTGAAGAAATCTGCAATCTGGTAGAGCTCAGCTGTTTCCAGACGCCCAGGACCACAGACTGTAGATAGGACGGCATGGTTCCACTACTGAAATGAACCAGCAACCTAAACGTGATCCTAATGATGTAGTGGTGAGACAGCAGGTCTCCTCTGCTGCAAATCGCTACATCGTCGAGAAGATAATATGGCTGCCACCGAAAAACTGCTGCAGCCAAAGTCTCGAAACAAACTCTGGCTTGACCCGCTGACTGTACGTCGACCGTCCACACTGCCAACCCAACAGCTCCGCCTGTTTTCCTGCCACAACACAAGAACCAGACCCAAACGGATCAATACAAAAACAAGACACATCCAGGCCACAAAAGCCAATCCAGCCCAGCCAAGAGACATCGGAGCCAAACAGACCAAGAGCTGCAGAGGACTGTAACCAAAAGCAGGAAAACGCAAGAATAAAGACATTGTGGTAGAAGAGAAAACCAATCACACTCAGGGTGTGGACAGAGACGAGTTCCAGGACGTAACCTGCTCCATGGACGGGCCTCTTTGAACAGAATGATCCCGACATCCAACAAGACTTCCCTGATGATTGTTGTTTCCTTCCTTTCTATTCGTCCTTAACTTTGTTCAGTGTTGCCCACGCACGCACGTGCACACACACACACACACACATGCAAACAAGCACACTCACACTTACAAAAGAAATATTTGCATGTGTTAGGCTGCTGTTTTACATTTCAAGATCTTACTTAAAGCACACATGCAGAACATTTTATTTGGTTCCCTTCTTTGTCATCACGTATTTGGTTTGTGTATATATATATATATATACACATATACATACA
>JAFBJQ010000176.1:207966-280466 GCA_016785345.1 Trinectes maculatus
TATAGCTGGCTCATTTGTTGTTGTTGTTTTTTTTTACCTTTGCAGCGCTACACAGACAAGGAAACATGCAGGCATGAAACAAGAATTTGCATGAACTTGGCAGATGTTTTTTAACGGTAGGAAACTTACTACAAGCACAAACTGGCAACCTGTTGAGTTCTTTGGGTTTTGCATGTGGTGAAGGTCACGGACTCAGCACACGGTCTCGTCGTTTCTCTCTGTTCACCGATTCACGCCTCCACCATTTTCATGATCTGTGTTATCGAAACCCATTTGTACATTTGCACTAACACACACCTTTTTACTTGACTGGTTGATTGTACGCTGTGCTCAAAGATGAACCCCTGGAGACATTTGTGTAGAGGGAGAGTTGTGTCAGTTGTGTGTGTCATAGCTACTTTTGGGGACAAAATCCATTTCCATAATGAGTCGTGTCTAGTGTTTCGGAGGAGGTCTTTGTCATGTCCCCAAAAGTGACTTGTGACAAATATGTGTCCCCATTTGTCCACATATTTGGACAAAGGAGTTATCCGCTCTGTGTGTGTGTGTGTGTGTGTGTGTGTGTGTGTGTGTGTGTTTACGAATCATGTCCTCTACATTATATCAGTCTCTCTCTTTCTTCATCTCCACCTGACTGATGCTTTTACAAGCCTCAGCAGAGTCTGCATTTATTGTTTGTTGATTTGCCAAGTGCTACAGCCAAAGATGTTTCCAGATAAATTTCATTTGATCTGCAGACATTATCACTGTAACCTCCCGTCCCAGCCTGTCCTATGGAGATTTTTAACGTCTCCTTGCAGTTGTGCTGACGCCTCAAAATTCTGCTCCCGCTTTCTCTAATTGCTGACAGTAGTTACATAAGAAGTGGGAATATTTGATTGATGTGAGTGTTTTGAAACCAATCGGCCTGTTAACAGCTGGAGACACATTCACAGCAGTGACAGCTAGTGTCGTCCTTACTGTGAGCGTCTCTTGCACAGTGATTATTGTCACAGAGCAGTAATTTAATTCTCTGTGGATTCAGTAGATTAACTATGTTGTGGAATCGGGGGAAAAAATATTCCTTTGTAATTTTATTATTGTGGGTTGCATGTACCTCCCAATTTATACATTGAAGTTCTTTTATTTAGAAGCAACTGAATAAACTGTGTGTTTATGTTTAATACACAAATTATGTTGTCACCCTTAATACAAATCCCATACAAATCTTTTTTTGCACAGTTGCTGAATTTTGAATTTCTTTGTGAACGCCACAGTGGGGGCAGATTTGTGCACTTGCATGTGCATTTGCAAAAAAACAATTGTATTTTTCAAAACGGGTACGATCTTTCCATTTGTGGTTGCATCATATCAAGTAGTTTTACATTAGTTTTCTCATTTTATTTTGCTCAGATGTTACTTTTTACTTGACTCTCTGCTTACCCTTGTCTGTTTACCCTCAATCAACCGATGGATTGTCAAAATCGTTCTTGGTTGTAAAAGCAGGAAACAATTTTACATTGTGGTGTTGTTTTGTTTTTTGTTTTGTTTTTTTAAATCATTAATAACATTTAAAGTATTGGTTTCAGTCTAGCCCTGAACCCTGAAACTAAATTTCCTGTGGTTTAGTTTTAGAGATATAAAATTAGTTCATTAATTAATCCTAATTCTAATGGAGTCAATGTTGATGTACAAATGCTGTAAATAGTTGTGTGATCTTATCCTGGTGTCTTCTAACGATCATGATGTTAATGGCCCAGTACAGAAACAACTTGGCTCAGGCTCTGGCTTCGTTTCTTCACATTTCTCCCTTGGAATTCTGTTTAAATCTCAGGAGGAGACATCAGCCCACAACTGACTCATTAACAATCACTGGAAAGCTTCAGACCACTCAGTATCAAAGGGGTTTCACGTGCAATGCTAAAGCTGCAAGTGGGCAGACGTGTTGGCCATCTGTACTGGTATATTTGGTACATTGCTAGATTTTATATCCACGTGTTTACGGTAAAAAAAAAAAAAAGATCCCTGACTTCAGCTGTGTCGTAGCTCCAAACTCCCTCTGGTGTGAGGTGATGGTTTCTGCAGCCTGGAGCGATGGCTTCCTGAAACAGAGGCTTTGGAGCTGAACGGGGAAACAGATGTAAAATAACTGTCAGGAAAGTTCAACTCAAACGTTTTGCTTCCACTTGCTTTTGTGCAAGATGCACGAGGGGGGAAAAAACTGTTGAACATTGTGCCTCATCTCCCACCGAGCCTGTCTTTCACCATTTTCTCTTTCTCCTTGTACATACAGTCTGTACATTGTACACTATGTATGTATGTATGTATGTATGTATGCACATATGTGTGTGTGTGTGTGACTAAGCATTATCAACAAGCTAACTTGGTATTAGGGTCGTCACAGTAATTTTAGTGTAGAGTGATGGGTTGGGATTTTTGAAATGAGAAAACAAATCATGGTGGGTTTTTTTTTTAACATCTCAGTGTTTTATTTATACTACTTTGATCGACAGAGTAAGACCCCACCCACCCACCCCCCACACCTCCCCCCTTATGGTAGTATGGTAGTACTTACCTCTGCACTACCATACTGCTTGGGTTGATGTGAGTCAAGTCAGACATGACACCTCACTGGGAGAAATGTGCAGAAGTAAATCTGAGCCCAGCACAACAAACACAAACACACAAAGGAAGAATGTATAAAGCCTGTTTTGGGAAGCCCAGCCCATCACGTAGACGGCCATTAGTGTGGTGATGCATTGTCATTGTCGGAGAGAGTGAGACGTAGGATTAGTGAGGGGGGGGGGGTAATCTCACCCAAACTCAGGTGGACACGTCACATCCTTTGACTGATGTTTTTTTAAACTAGAGAAACAATTGAAATCTTTCATCCGCTGGTGATACTTTTCAATTGACCATGCTTTTTTTTTTTAATTTGGCTGAATGGAGGAATGAGTGATTGTCATAATCATGTGGTTGTAATTTCGGTTGTAAAGGACAACTTCAGTTCAGTGTAATGTTAATTGCACGTTGATGCTTTGTATTGTCATCTCTTTTACACCACTCAGTGTGGGGTTTTTTTTGTGGACTTTGAGCCCATTTCTAGAAATGTGGCAGTTATTCTTAATTAAAACATGTAAAATTCATCGGAATGTGGCATTTTATATTTTGAATACTATAACTTTATCTATTAAAAACAGATTTATCCAGCATGTCCACTGAAAAATGGCAATAACCATATCATGTAGAGCCGAGAGAAAGACGGGGTTTGATGAAGGTTGTCGAGATCAGCTGCCGCTGTGCAGTGTCCAACAACTTCAATGCAACATTTGGACTTTTACGAAAAGACTTTTAAATGCTCACTGTTCCTTGACAACATTCATTGTATGTGTGTGCAACCAGGATATGACCCGATGAAATAAAATAAAACTGTGGATGTGACAGGTTGTTGTTGTTTCTCTGTTTGCACTGATCGGAAACTCAACTTGTAAACTTGACTTCAGCCACGTGAGTCATAACTTTGTTTTTTGTATTGAAGCCATCATTCGATGACTAAAACATGAAGTAGTTGACACACTTTTTTGGGTTTGAAATAAGTCCCAGCTTTAACGTGTGCGTCTAAAACTTTTACCTTGAAGTACACAGGCCTCAGAAACAGAGGTTTTATGTGTGTGTGTGAGCACTCGACCTTTGGTCCCTGCTGGTTCCTAATGTGCAGCTGGTTTCCATTGAGGCTCCATTTGTTTTCCTCCGGGGAACAAACGAAGTAAGCGTCCATGTGTGCTTCTTCCCAGCATAAAAAGGAGAACAGAAACCGACTCTGTCACTTTCCCGGTGTTTTCCCAGCCATTTCCAGTCTTGGCTGTCGACACCGTCCCAGGAAAGTCGGACCGATCACACATGCACTCAGACAGTGTCTTCACTTGGACATGGTTAAACCAGCTAACCACGTTTAATCATGTTGAAGTATAACTCACTCCTCTGCAAGGTTTTTTTTTTTTCCAAGCACTGTGTGGAACAGAACTTTGGAATCGGCACATTTTGCCAGTTCATTTCCTCCACGCTGATCCACCAGCTGGGATCAAATCTCCTACGCCTGATCTGGCGTCTCTTGCATCTCACTCTGCCCTGCAGAAAGTCACTAATGCAGGACAAACGCCCGCTTCGCACCGTAGTCCGTCCCTTCCGCAGCCGCCCCTCCCGTCCTCCCCCTCCACCTAAAGGGCCCGGATGTCAGGCTGGTCCTGTTGTGGCAGCTCAGGTTGGGGTCGTGCAGGAGCTTCCACATGAGCCAGATCTGCGGGACACTGAGGCTGTGAACCACCATGAGCTCTTTGTAGAAACAGGGGTTAAAGGTCTGAAGGTTGGGGGCCGCAGACGGTCGGGGGATTCCGAAGGTACGAAAGCCCTGGTGTCGGGACGGTTTGACGCCAATCAGCTGGAGGCACATTCCCAGAAAGACGTCATCGATGGGGAACAACTCCACCTAGAGGACGCATAGAAGACCAACTTAGATGATAGAGTTCTAGAAGAATTGAATAAAAAACCAAACACCTTTCTCATGTAGATTTACCTGTTGACATGCAGAGTTAAGTCTCCGAGCTGTGTGTCCCGACATAACAAACCCTCCTCCTCCGGCATAATTTGGGTACAAACCCCCTCCATAAACAAATTCCGGCACGTAATACTTGGAACTGCGGCGGCGAATGGGTCTCGCATGGATAATGATGTCACCGACAAACAGATCTTCATCTGGCTTCTGACCTTGCAGCATCTCTAGTATGTTCTCCACGTTCACGTACACGTCGGCGTCTCCCTTGAAGATGAACCTGTGGGAAGAGAGGAAAATAACGTGTCATGTATGAGTCGCGGGATAAGAATGGGATAAACTCCTGATTCAAGGCATTTCGAGGGAAGCACGGACTTGACATGTGGACAGCTGCTGTTGACCCATTTCAGAAAATGTGTTTCTTTCAGCGTCAGGTTGAAGAAGGTGTCTTCAAAGTCCCAAAGCAGGATGTCCCTGTACGTTTGGCTCTCGTACGTCAGGAGGCGATCCCACAGCGGCAGAGCAGTCCGATTCCTGGGAATGCCCAGCAGGAAAACAGTACGGATGGACACGCCGTCACGGAACTGTCCCTCCTTTCCCCATGTCCGACGTACCACCTGGAGAAATGGAGTGATGAGAAAGATGGGTTTTAATGATGTTTCTTGACCGGAGCGTGGACGTGAGACATCAAATATCTTTTTTTTTTCTGCCATAATTAACCTGACGCTTATCAAAATCCGCAGCCACAGATTTCACAGCGATGAGCATATGGGGGACAGCAATCGACCCGTTATCCCCCCTCCCTCCTCCCTCTTCTTCTTCTGCTCCTCTGACGAGACATTTCTCTGGCTGGTCTATGAGCAGCTTGAAGTTCCTATTGTCCTTCTCTCTCAGGTAGCCCTCAAAGTCAAACGGAGGCATCGTGGGCAGGGGAAAGCCAGCAGCCTTCGTCGGCACGACGTTCTTCCGACGCGACTTGGATTTCCCCTTCGATTTGACCTGAGCGTTGGACCTGGCCTGAGCCGCTTTGGATTTGGACTGGGCTTTACAGGCAGGAAGCTGCGGCGGGCTGGAGGGACACTGGGACAGAAGACAGAGGACATTATTATTGTCCTCACTTTGTATCTTACATAAATATACTGCTTCAGTCATCAACGAACACCTAATTCTCACCACACTACCACAACACAACGGTGCTGACATCCATACAACTGCAACAGTTTCTGGTGCAACAACGCTTCAAAGACATAGTTGTCCTACCCCGTGAGGCTCCTGGCCCACTTTGGCCCCTGCGGCTCCCAAGAGCGTCCGGCTGGAGCTGGTCGAGCCATGGATCTCCAGCTTCCACAGGGGTCTCTCCCACCCTGAGGAGAGCACGACCTGTAGACGTGGGAATAGTTGGATGAATGATGTGAGTGATCTGAATTTGAATTCTGTGCTTTGACAGGTTCCATCTGTACCTGACGGGCGTAAAGCAGCAGACAGAAGAGAACCAGCAGCAGCATCGTGCACATCACGTCGCCCTTCACGTGGAGCAGCCTCCTCATCGTCACCATCTTCATCAGCATCTTCAGGGAGACGCTGCAGAGATGAAGTAAGTGTACTTTACCCTTCCTCCATTTTTTTATTGAAGTGACTGTTTTTTTTTGTTGTTGTGTCAGATATGTTTTGATCACTTTATAACTGTATCTGTGTGTGTGTGTGTGTGTGTGTGTATCTATATATATTTACATACATATGTATACAATTAGTCCCAATAGCTTTCTGTCCCAGACTTTCCATTGGTCCATCACTCAGCGCAGGAGGGGGCGTGTCTGTCTCATGTAAGTGAACATGAGGTGTCAGCTACTTGTAACAACTCCGAGTTCACAGTGAACGCACCTCTAACAAACGTCACATGGACATATAAATATCAACATAAACATAAATATAGATAGATAGATAGATAGATAGATAGATAGATAGACAGACAGACAGACAGACAGACAGACAGATAGATAGATAGATAGATAGATAGATAGATAGATAGATAGATAGATAGATAGATAGATAGATAGATAGATAGATAGATATCGCCTTACAGATCAATAACAGCAATCTGTGTCTGTGCAAGAATCGATCACCGAGATTGATTGTAAACACGCGCGCGCACATGCACACACGCACACACACACACACACACACACACACACACGCTTACCAGGCGAAGCTGAAGAGGACCCTTCCTCTTCAGGGGGGGTGGGGGGGGGCAACGTGAAAACGTCAGTGCAGCTGTGTTTCCTCTCTGCGCGTTCACGCACGTTACAGATCAAATCCTCTGAGCGTCAATGTGCGAACCGAAAAGAGGCGCACGAGAGACGTGGCGCGTGGACCAGTGAGGAAAAGACAACTTCCCGATGAGTCTCTGATGTTCAAACAAGCTGCTGCGCTCGTGACGCCTTCAGGTGCTGTGGGAAATGCGACCGTTGGACCTTGTCCGGATGCAGTCAACATGAACTGAGTGAATCGTTTTACATCTCATCACACAGAAAAGGCTAAACAGTGATGTCTGGCTAACATCCTCAAACGTTAGCATGCGAATACGTGACAATTAATAAAGCGGTAGTGAGAAAGCTGGAGTTGACTAGACGCACATGAACGCAGCATTTTTCCGACACTGACCACGTGATTGAAAATTGGAGCTGAACAAACCAGATGCCAACACAGCACGGGGAGGGAGGATGGAAAAGAAGGGGTGGATAAAGGAGAAGAGAGGAAAAGAGAGAAGACAAAAGTCCCAACATGAGACCTGACTTTGTGTCTGTGAAGAACCACAGGCCAGGTCCTCATCCAGAATCCGGGGGGGGGTTCCTCTGTGACCTGCCTGTATGTGACATTTCAGTAGAATGAAATATTCTATTTTCATTCTACATGTAATCACATCCAGGCTTCATGTGTCTCATTCCAAATCACGTCCATGTCCAGTGATGGAAGATCAACTTCCCTTATGATCCTGCAACAAAGTCAACAGCTGCACCAACTTTTAAAACATAAGTTAATTTAATAACAGTTTCTGTCACAAACACACATTAACATTTACAATATGTGTACAATCTATAAAATGTAAACAAGTCAAACACACAGCGTTGGTCCTCTGTGACATTCATTAATTTAAATAGTTTTCTTTGGCTACAAACACACAAACACAAAGCAGCTGAGAGCGGAGACGTGGCTGAGTCAGCGCTATCGTGGCCCACGGTGACGTCACTGGTCCAGTGCTGTGTTTACAAAGGAAGCAGCTCTCTGTCTCGCTCCAGCTGTGCTCTGTCTAAACATCACTGTGTCAGCTGAGCTAAAGGGTCTGGATGCTGAACTATGCCGTTTCTTAACCCCTGAAAATCATTTCCACCACACAGCCATGGAGTGAGACAGTCACAGATGACAGTGTTACCAGTACAAAAGTCTGAAGTCAGCAGTTTTTTTTTTGTGGTCTAGCAGAATTTAAAGTTTCAAGACGCTGGTGCCAATTCTGCTGCTGAAAACTAAGTCTTGGGGGGAAAAAAAGATGGCTAAGGCAACCACAGTGTTCCCTTTACAGAGTGCTAGTGTCTTCTGCTTTTAAGTGCACCAGACTCATCCTTCTGTGTCTGTGTCTCGCTCATCCTCAAGAGGACGCCGTGCCAGCTTTCATGATCCTGAACAGTGAATTGACGTTGTTGCTTTTGATGGCGTCTCGGCAGGCAGAGATCACTTGGTTCTTGGGCTTACCCACTGAGAAGAACGGAGATAGAGACAGATGCATCGTAAGCAGGTGAGTTTCGAGCTCATGGTCAGACCTGGAGAAGATGACGTAAGCCTACCTCGGAGTCTCCCTGCCCTCTGTATGGCCTGGTTGACAGACTTGAGGCAGGCCAGCAGAGCATTGTGGTTGTTTGATCGAATCTTATACTCATTGATGAGGTCTCTGTTTAGATCATACAGCTCTCTGTAACGCTTCTTCATGACTGTCCTACAGAGGAAAAAAAGGAGGAGATGTGGAAAAGTTGATGAAAAAGTTTTTTATTATCATACACTATGAATGTTGTGCTAACTCACATGTCACCCATAAGGCGAGCATCCTCTGCCTGCACCAGCATGTTCCTGATGTAGTTGGAGTGGTCGGCCATGGCTGCAGTTAACTTCTGATGGACGGAGTGGAACTCATCCACCTGGCATACAAATAAACAGAACCCAATGAAAATAATTAGATTAATAAAAGTAATTGATTTCTCAACCTTGTCAAAACGTTTCTACACAGGAGGCTGTTCTAACCAGTACCATTAAACTTTAAGATGAGATGAACAGAAAAGCCAAACCTCAGTGAGTGTCGCGCGTAGCTCTTCAAAGTATCCGGGGAAGTCTGCTTCTGCCGACAGATCCTCTATTGCCAGGAAGGAGGCCAGTGATTGGACCAGATCTCCTGCCAGGTCAATGTCATCAGTTCTCAGAGTGATCTGATTGGGCAAATCATCAGCATCATTTTACAGCCACGAGCTCGTGTAAATCTGAAAAGTATTTTAGAATGCAAGGCAAAGTGTACCTGCCCATTGCTGGCCATGCTGATGGACAATAGTCCCCCTCCTCTTAGTGAATTAAAGGTGACATCAGGACTATCTACTCCCTCTGGAAGCAGGAAGTTCTGATTCAGCCACATCACCACCTTCATTCAAACATGGACATATGTGTTAATTAATGACATACAGACACCCAAAGAAAAAAAAACAAAACAAAACGTCATTGACAGCCTACCCGCTGTGGTCGTTCACTGATGCCAAAGGTGACCCTTCCAGTGGGCGGAGCAGCAGAGGAGTCAAAATTGATGTCATACATGGAGAAGCGAGGCAGCTGACGGGTGATTTCAAAAACGTGGAACTGGGTGCTAAAGAGGACAGAAATAATGAGGTTTGGAGGAGATGCATTTCATTCTTGTTGATACAACAACACTTATAATAACCCCCACCTAATTTTCCCTCCTACAAAGGCTTTAATGTGCAGATCCACTGGTATATCTTTTGGCGGGACGATGGGGACCCTGACACAGCCCGAGAGGTTCTGGACATTGGGGTGCACCACATGGCTCTCGCCCTCAAATATCCCCTCTGCAAAGATCAGCACTGCGCGGATAATTGTTTCTGCACGGGATGAAGAGGAGATGATTGGTTTTCACGCAGATCTTCATGTGGTGAACATTTTCAGCTCAAGTGCTCGAGAGCTCTACCGTTTGGTGTTGAAATGCTGAGCTCCACATGAGCCTTCTGGGCCTCGGTAGCTGCTCTCACTGACAGTGCTGTCTGCAGCTGAGTGTTGGCTGGTATTACACCCACCCCGCTGTTTGTTTCTGACACACCCTGAAACCATAAGTATGTAAACATGTTAGCAATTAACACAAATCCTCATGTCCGTTATGAATGTTTTTTTTGCATTAGAGCTAAAATAAATAATGGAATTTTAAGGGAAAAGTGTAATCACAACTACGAAAATTGTATACTGGATAATAACCATACAATGTGTACCTTTGCATTCTCTTCATAGTTTCGTAGCTCAAGCAGCAGATTCTGTCTGCGATGGCTGAGCTCTCTGATGAGTTCCTGTTCAGCACTGGTGTCCATGAGATTCCCTTTGAGTTCCTTACTGGCTGGAAGGTATCCACGGACTACAGGACACAAACATTGACAGTAACGATAAGATCCATGTTTGTTTCATCCATGTTTGGATGTTAGGCTGACATAAAGTGAATTATTCAAGAACTGGAATCTGACATGCTAGAAAACCACTCATTTATTACAAATGAGGCTGAAGTGTGTAAAGGTGTCTATTGTGTCTATCTTAACAACACGGCATACCCTCTCCTTCTATGGAGGTGCAGATGAGTTGCTTCTGTCCATCCAACCTGTAGTCTCCCTCCACCACTCCTGCCACAGAAGAGGAGAGGTTGTCTTTGAAAATGACCTCTCCTGTGCGGTCACTACGGGCATCAATCTGCAACCAAATGGACACACAAATTAATAAATGAACTGTAGCTGGATAGACTGTAGAAATGAATCAGTTGTTGTGTCTATAGTTGTGTGTGCTGGAGTGTGGGATGTTGTGTGCTGACCTTTCCATTTGACCATCCAGTGATCAGCTCCACGACCCCATCAGCATTCAGGTCAAAGGCATGGATGCTCATGGCATGATTCTTCGACTGAGTGGGAACAGAGAGCATATTTGTAACCAACCAAATGTTTATATTTTTGTTGAATTTGCTGGTGCTGATCTTTATTGTCCTTGTTCATTAGGAAAATACAGTTTTATTTTGCGGCACCTTGATTCTCCAGTAACGAGCAGTGCGGTCATAAACGCCAACCGTTCCGTTAGCAAGGGCATATCCAAACCTGCTGCCATGCATGTGGCACAATGATGTGACAGTCTGTATGAAGAACAACACAGGGACCACGTTATGTCAAATGTCTTCAGCATATCAGTGCATGATCATATTTGTTTTTCTCTGTTCCTGCCCCATATGAAACAAAACTCTTAAAAGCATAAAGTAACAAAGTCAGAGAAATTAATTAAATTTTCTCTTTCTTCCAAGTAAAGCATCTTAAACAAGTGCAATATTTCCCATGTACTCACCTCATTTTCCGTCATCTCAGAGACAAGCTCATCCTCTTTGAACACTCTGATATCAAAGTCCTCGGATCCTACCAGGAGCTTCAAACACAATGCACAATTTCATTAGCTTTTCTTTGAATCAAAAACATCATAAGACCATCGGAAACAATCTTTTATTTAACTTTTAAGGACAGTCTTAAAAGGATAGAGAACTACGGTGGCTACACAACTTACCTCGTTTTTCCCATCCCCAGTGAAATCACAGAGCACAAGCGATCTGACATTATCTCCAGTTACCTGAAATCAACATATTTCATCACACCACACATGGATAAAGACTCTTATCAAGTATTAAGTATTGTCTCAGTTCTTACGGTCCAAAAGTGATCGTTGCCCTCATAGTCAAACCCCTGCAAGGCACAGTTCCCTCCAATGATAGCAAGAGGGGAAGGAATGTCCCCAAGTTTTCCCAGCACGATGGCATTGGCCCCATCCGTCACCTGCACTCACACAGACCAGAGTTGGACACACACTGTTTAAAGCTCATTTAAGACTGTGTGAAGACTTGATTCTCTCTGTTTGAATTTGGCCCTCCCCCTATTTTTTCCAAACTCCACTCACCTCTCTGTAGAATACATCAGCATTGTCGTGCACATCATAGGCCAGCAGGTTGGTCTGGGATCCTACTAACAGTGTGTCCCCAGTGGTGTTTGGTCCAAGCTTCCCTGCAGTCAGACAACTGACTGCCTGGTTGATGTTGAGCAGTGAGATGTCAGAGTCCTGGGTGCTGTGGCTCAGTCGGTGGGCCACTGGTCTCTGACCCCGGGCATGAGGGTTGTGAATAAAAACCTGAAGTGGGTTGAGAGTGCAAGGTTAAATATACAGTATACGTATATATATACACACACACATATATATAAAGTAATAGATTATATAAAGAAGTTGTGAGTACAAGGCAAGAAAAGGCTGAAAGGTCACATAACAAGCAAGGGATTTATATTCAAATTCCTGAAAGGCTTAATGTTGTACTCAAATAGCTACCAGGCTATGGCGTAATGTGTTTATGTTGGGGGAAAAAAAGAAATTATTAATTTATTCTCACCTTTCCAGCCTGTGTGGCTGCAGTGAGGCATGGGTGGACTCCATCAAATTTGCCAATGGTCACCATGCGAGGGTTAATCTTGTGGTTCAACTTCAGGGTAAATATTGGGACCAGCATGGTGCCTGCTGTGTATCCCTGCCCAGACAACAGGACAACAGACAACAAACAACACACAGCGTGAGACACGTCTTTTCAGATGGTGTTTCACGCGTTGCTGTGTATAACCAAGCGACAATGCGATGATTTTACGACACTAATGTAATTACAGGCTTTGCCTCAGACATCCATTGGCGAGTTCTGTCGCCTAGCAACAAGGTAGCAAGCTAAAGCTCTCCACTGGCTAATCTCTCTATCGTTTGCTGAACAGGAAGCTAATTCCGCAACAAAACACACCACGTATGGTAAACCTGCCGAGGACGATATTCATCGAAATCAATACTAAAATACTACTAAATGATGATGACATCTCCGGGTGAAATGTTGACCGAAATAACCACAAACTACAGACGACAGAAAAAAAGGAAAAATTACTTCAGTAAAAACTATAGCAATCTGTGTAACCAATCTCACCTGGCCGCTCCTCAGCAGCTAGTAACAGATTTAGTTTGAATTAGCTAGCTAGCTCACTATCTGACAGGGTAATGCGACGACTCAACAACAGCTCACAGTCAAATCCCTGTAAAAAAAAATCCCTTCCTGTTTCCTGTTTTCAAAATAAAAGCTGCTTTTCATGTACAGCAGTGATTTTCAACCACTGTGCCGTAAGAGATCGCCGGGTGTGCCGTGGGAAATTGTCCAATTTTACTTAATTGGTCAAAAATATATTTAGTCACTGCAAATGATTGTTTGTGCCTGTGTTATGGCCCAAGGGCCAGGGCTGAATGTTGTCAGACGTATTGATGACATGTCTGCAGACATCCAACGTGTTGTTTTGGAAACGTTTTGTAACATTTTCTAACTTTTTTGATTGCTGGTGTGCCACACACGCGCATACACACACACACACACACACACACACACGTACACATAATTTAAATTAAACTCGTATACCAGTATAGGTAATAATATATACCAATAGCGCATACTAGTTACAATAATTGATTTTGATGTAGTTAAACTCAGTTTACAAATTCCAGTTTACATTTGTCTTAGAAATGAACATGAATGTAGATGGATTTTTTTTTTTTTTTAGTTGATGCCTTTAAAGTGACTGTACAAACTTCTCATCAATGTGTGTCAACCCAACGGATAAAAAGGGCTCGTCCGGGATTTGAACCCGGGACCTCTCGCACCCTAAGCGAGAATCATACCCCTAGACCAACGAGCCGACAAATGTTACTCTTCCCATGTCTGATCTTTACTCTAGCTCAGAGTGTAACAGAACTCTGCAGGGTGATGATGTGGCAACTTGGATCCATCCGTCCACTGGTACAACAGCACCCTCTAGTGGTCTCACTTACCAGATAAGCCCACTGTGCATGACGCCTGAACATCCTTTAAACTGGGTTTAATAATTTGAAGGATGTGGAAATGGGCTCGTCTGGAATTTAAACTTGGAGCTTTTCCCACCCTCCGCGAGAAAACATTTTATGACGAAAATGGATTGTGAATGCAGTCTGCACATTCTTCTGGACATTTGTGCGAAATTCGACATTTTCTAAAATGTATTGAAGTCTTGCTATACTATGACACTTATTTTTGTGATATTTTTCAGCGCCTTAGTATGCTATGATGTTTTGTCAACGTTTTCAAAAAAATGTTTTTGTGATATTTTTTGATGCTGGACTATAGGCTACTATGACATTTTTTCAATGTTTCAGCCAACCATTATTGTTCAAATGTGAACAATAGCTGAGTCTCACAGTGAAAAAAAAAACACATCATGGTAAGTAAGGTGTCGAACATTTTGTCAAAAAATGAAAAATTTTGAAAAATATCCAAAATGTCAAAAAAACGTTATTGTATAGTAAGGCGTTAAAAATTTAGTCAAAAATTAAAAATTTTTGAAAAACATCTGAAACATTATCGCATAATAAGGAGTTATTATTTACTATTATTGGGTCAAATGTGAACGTTGACTGAAAGGGCTTGTAACCTTGGAACCGCTCGCACGCAAAGCGAGAATCATATCTCTGGACTAACAAGCCACTACAACAGTAATAATCAGGTCAACGTATTATTGGTCAAATATGAACAATGATGAAAAAATCATCGTATGGTATGGAAAAAATTAAAATTTTAGGAGAATGTCCGAAACGTAGAAAAAAACGTCATAGTATGTAAGGCGTCGAAAATTTGGTCAAAAAAATGAAAGTTTTCGGAACATGTACAAAACATCAAAAAAATGTCACAGGATCTGAGACCTCAGAAATTTTGTCAAGAAAGTAAAATTTTTGAAAAACGTCCGAAACGTCAGAAGTATGTCATAGTATAGTTAAGCGTCGAAAAATTGGTTAAAAATTGGTCAAAAATAAAAGTTTTCGGAACACGTCCAAAATGTGGAAAAAAAACATCATAGTATGTAAGGCATCAAAAATTTGGTCAAAAAATGAAAATTTTCGAAAAACGTCTGAAAAATCAAAAAATGTTGTAGTATCGTAAGGCGTTGAAAATTTGGTCAAAAATGTAAAACTACTAAAACCATCCGACATGTCGGAAAAAAACATCAATATATAGTAGGCATCTTTTATTCACATGGGTCAAATGTAAATGATGACTGAAACTTTAAAACTGTTAAAAAGTCAAAAATACGTCATAGTATAGTAAGGCGTCGAAAAATTGGTCAAAAATGAAAGTTTTCAGAACACGTACGAAATGTCGGGAAAAAAAACATCATAGTATGTAAGGCGTCGAAAATTTGGTCAAAAAATGAAAGTTTTCGGAATGTGTCCGAAACATCACAAAAAAATGTCACAGTATCTAAAACGTTGAAAATTTGGTCAAAAAATAAAAAATTTCGAAAAATGTCCAAAACAACATCAATGTATAGTAAGGCATCTATTATTTAAATGGGTAAAATGTGAATGAAGATTGAAAGGGCTCGTCCGGGATTTGAACCCGGGACCTCTCGCACCCTAAGCGAGAATCATACCCCTAGACCAACGAGCCACAACAACCACTGACAATAATCAGGTTAAACCATTATTTACATGGGTCAAATGTGAACGATGAAAAACAGGGCTCGTCCGGGATTTGAACCCAGGACCTCTCGCACCCAAAGCGAGAGTCATACCCCTAGACCAACAAAACTAAAAAAAGAAAGTTTGCGGAACACGTCCGAAACATTGAAAAAAACATCATAGTACGTAAGCTGTTGAAAATGTGGTCAAAAGATGAAAAATTTCGAAAAACGTCCTTAACGTCGACAAAGGTCATAGTATATAAGGCGTTGAAAATTTTGTCAAAAAATTAAAGTTTTCGGAAAACGTCCGAAACGTTGAAAAAACATCATGGTGTGTAAGATGTCGAAAATTTGGTCAAAAAATGAAATTTTTCGAAAAACGTCCAAAACATCAAAAAATGTTGTAGTATAGTAAGCGTCGAAAATTTGGTCCAAAAATGTTCAACTTCAAAAACCATCCGAAATGTCGGTAAAAAACATCAATATATAGTAAGGCGTCTTTTATTCACATGGATCAAATGTAAATGATGACTGAAACTTTAAAACTGTTTACAAAAAAATTCAGATTTTGTAAGACGTAAAAAGAATTCCACAAAAGTGTCATAGTATTGTAAGATGTTGTATAATTAAATCAGAATCACATCCTTTGACCCATGAGCCAATAAAAGAAGGATAAAATGGGTTTAGGGCTCGTCCGGGATTTGAACCCGGGACCTCTCGCACCCAAAGCGAGAATCATACCCCTAGACCAACGAGCCACTACAAGAGTAATAATCAGATCAACGGAAATTTTGTCAAAAAATTCAAGTTTTCGGAAAACGCCCATTATTTACTTGTGTCAAATGTGACTGACGACTGAAAGGGCTCGTCGGGGATTTGAACCCAGGACCTCTCCCACCCTCAGCGAGAATCATACTCCTAGACCAATGAGCCACAACGCAAAAAAGGAAAGTTTTCGGAACACGTTCGAAACATTGAAAAAAACATCATAGTATGTAAGCTGTTGAAAATGTGGTCAAAAAATGAAAATTTTCGAAAAACGTCCAAAGCATCAAAAAATGTTGTAGTATAGTAAGGCGTCGAAAATTTGGTCAAAAAATGTAAAACTTCTAAAACCATCCGAAATGTCGGAAAAAAAACATCAATATATAGTAAGGGATCTTTTAGTCACACCGGTCAAATGTAAATGATGACTGAAACTTTAAAACTGTTAAAACGTCAACAATACGTCATAGTATAGTAAGGCGTCGAAAAATTGGTCAAAAATAAAAGTTTTCAGAACACGTACGAAATGTCGGGAAAAAAAATCTTCATAGTAGGCTACCTAAGGCGTCAAAAATTTGGTCAAAAAATGAAAGTTTTCGGAATGTGTCCGAAACATCACAAAAAAATGTCACAGTATCTAAGACGTTGAAAATTGGGTCAAAAAATGAAAATTTTCGAAAAATGTCCAAAATAACATCAATGTATAGTAAGGCGTCTATTATTTACATGTGTCAAATGTGAATGAAGAGTGAAAGGGCTCGTCCGGGAATTGAACCCGGGACCTCTCGCACCCTAAGCGAGAATCATACCCCTAGACCAACGAGCCACAATGACCATTGACAATAATCAGGTTAAACCATTATTTACATGGGTCAAATGTGAACACTGACAAAAAGGGCTCGTCCGGGAGTTGAACCCGGGACCTCTCGCACCAGAAGCGAGAATCATACCCCCAGACCAACGAGCCACAATACAAAAAACGAAAGTTTTCGGAACACATCCGAAACATTGAAAAAAACATCATAGTATGTAAGCTGTTGAAAATGTGGTCAAAAAATGAAAATTTTCGAAAAACGTCCTTAATGTCGACAAAGGTCATAGTATATAAGGCGTTGAAAATTTTGTCAAAAAATTAAAGTTTTCGGAACACGTCCGAAACGTTGAAAAAACATCACGGTATGTAAAGCTGTTGAAAATGTGGTCAAAAAATGAAAATTTTCGAAAAACGTCCTTAACGTCGACAAAGGTCATAGTATATAAGGCGTTGAAAATTTTGTCAAAAAATTAAAGTTTTCGGAACACGTCCGAAACATTGAAAAAAACATCATAGTATGTAAGCTGTTGAAAATGTGGTCAAAAAATGAAAATTTTCGAAAAACGTCCTTAACGTCGACAAAGGTCATAGTATATAAGGCGTTGAAAATTTTGTCAAAAAATTAAAGTTTTCGGAACACGTCCGAAACATTGAAAAAAACATCATAGTATGTAAGCTGTTGAAAATGTGGTCAAAAAATGAAAATTTTCGAAAAACGTCCTTAACGTCGACAAAGGTCATAGTATATAAGGCGTTGAAAATTTTGTCAAAAAATTAAAGTTTTCGGAACACGTCCGAAACATTGAAAAAAACATCATAGTATGTAAGCTGTTGAAAATGTGGTCAAAAAATGAAAATTTTCGAAAAACGTCCTTAACGTCGACAAAGGTCATAGTATATAAGGCGTTGAAAATTTTGTCAAAAAATTAAAGTTTTCGGAACACGTCCGAAACATTGAAAAAAACATCATAGTATGTAAGCTGTTGAAAATGTGGTCAAAAAATGAAAATTTTCGAAAAACGTCCTTAACGTCGACAAAGGTCATAGTATATAAGGCGTTGAAAATTTTGTCAAAAAATTAAAGTTTTCGGAACACGTCCGAAACGTTGAAAAAACATCACGGTATGTAAGGTGTCGAAAATTTGGTCAAAAAATGAAAATTTTCAAAAAATGGCCAAAATAACATCAATGTATAGTAAGGCATCTATTATTTACATGGGTCAAATGTGAACGATGACAAAAAGGGCTCGTCCGGGAGTTGAACCCGGGACCTCTCGCACCTTAAAACTGTTAAAACGTCAACAATACGTCATAGTATAGTAAGGCGTCGAAAAATTGGTCAAAAATAAAAGTTTTCAGAACACGTACGAAATGTCGGGAAAAAAAATCTTCATAGTACCTAAGGCGTCAAAAATTTGGTCAAAAAATGAAAGTTTTCGGAATGTGTCCGAAACATCACAAAAAAATGTCACACTATCTAAGACGTTGAAAATTGGGTCAAAAAATGAAAATTTTCGAAAAATGTCCAAAATAACATCAATGTATAGTAAGGCGTCTATTATTTACATGTGTCAAATGTGAATGAAGAGTGAAAGGGCTCGTCCGGGATTTGAACCCGGGACCTCTCGCACCCTAAGCGAGAATCATACCCCTAGACCAACGAGCCACAATGACCATTGACAATAATCAGGTTAAACCATTATTTACATGGGTCAAATGTGAACGATGACAAAAAGGGCTCGTCCGGGAGTTGAACCCGGGACCTCTCGCACCCGAAGCGAGAATCATACCCCTAGACCAACGAGCCACAATACAAAAAACGAAAGTTTTCGGAACACGTCCGAAACATTGAAAAAAACATCATAGTATGTAAGCTGTTGAAAATGTGGTCAAAAAATGAAAATTTTCGAAAAACGTCCTTAACGTCAACAAAGGTCATAGTATATAAGGCGTTGAAAATTTTGTCAAAAAATTAAAGTTTTCGGAACACGTCCGAAACGTTGAAAAAACATCACGGTATGTAAGGTGTCGAAAATTTGGTCAAAAAATGAAAATTTTCAAAAAATGGCCAAAATAACATCAATGTATAGTAAGGCATCTATTATTTACATGGGTCAAATGTGAATGAAGATTGAAAGGGCTCGTCCGGGATTTGAACCCGGGACCTCTCGCACCCTAAGCGAGAATACAAAAAATACTACAACAAAAAATGTTGTAGTATAGTAACGCGTCGAAAATTTGGTCAAAAAATTTAAAACTATAAATTTAAAACTATAAATTTAAAACCATCCAAAATGTCGGAAAAAAACATCAATATATAGTAAGGGATCTTTTAGTCACACCGGTCAAATGTAAATGATGACTGAAACTTCTTGAAACTGTTTACAAAAAATTCAGACTTTTGTAAGACGTAAAAAGAATTTCACAAAAGTGTCGTAGTATTGTAGGATGTCGTATAATTAAATCAGAATCACATCCTTTGACCAATGAGCCAGTATAAGAAGGATAAAATGTGCACTGGGCTCGTCCGGGATTTGAACCCGGGACCTCTCGCACCCAAAGCGAGAATCATACCCCTAGACCAACGAGCCGTCTGCAACATGACTGTGTCGTTGTGTTCTCACTGGTCGACCCGATCTGCGGAGCAGCAGCTGAAAACGTTTTTATTGTTATACAAATGTAAAGCGACGTTAACACCAACGTTTTCGATCGCATCGAAACACGTGCACGCGCGCGTGTGTATGCATTTGTACAATTACTCTCATCGTCGTTTCCTGAACGCGTTCGCAGTCCACGTGTCCCCCTCGGCACGCCGTAGTTAGCCTTCAGCTAACTTACCGACGTTAGCTTAGCAACTCGATCAAATCTCTGCTCTGTCTCGGCGTCGCCTTCATAGAAAATGGCGACAGAAGCAAAACGACTCAAGGTCCGTAACATGTTATGTTTTTTCGTGAACGAAAATCAATGTTTACACTCGGCTGCTTTCGCAGTCTGTTACATTTGTAGTTGGATGCTAGCAGCACGCTGTGTGTTCCATGAGTCTGTGTATCAGCACAGAGTCTAACCATCCCTTCTAGTCAGTTATAAAAATGTCTCTTAAGCTGTCGTTGCTTCCGTGAAGTTGAAACCACGTGGGCTGTCCAACAAGTCGGCTAGCTTCTCCAGGCACAGCTGTGATTCTTTCTATCCACCAGTGCAGTGATGCTGTTGATCTCTGACATTGTTGCTGACAGGTGGATGAAGCTTCAGACCTGAGTCCACTGGAGCATTTTCTTCAGTGGTGCAGCGAGGTCGGTGTGGTCCTGAGCAATAAGGTACATGAACACAACACAACCTGCAACCATCTGAATGAGCCACTCCCTCACTCACTCACTCACTAACTCACTCACTCACTATAACTGGACCAGGAATTCAGCGTGGACGTCTCTGCCTACAGGTGTATGTGAGTAAAGAGGGAACAGTCGCAGATTATGGGATGCTGGCGAATGACAGCATTGAGGAGGGGGAAGTGTTGTTCACCATCCCCAGATCGGCTCTTCTCCATCAGGGAACGACCAAGGTCTCTGCCCTGCTGGACAGAGGTAACAAGATATCATAAGGCTTCCTCAGGATTGAAGGCCCCACTCTCTGTGACTCCTCTTTTTTCTCCGTCCTGTGTCATTGACAGAGAAGTCGTCTCTGGAGAGCTCCTCAGGTTGGGTCCCCATGCTGCTGGCTTTGCTGTATGAGTACACATCCTCGCAGTCCCACTGGAGACCCTACCTCTCTCTCTGGACAGACTTCAAGACACTGGATCACCCCATGTTCTGGTGTGAATCAGTTTCTAATCAACGCCAGAAACATTTGATTACTTTGTCTATTTTGTAGTTTTCTTAACACAAATTCACACTTTGTTCAGGTCTAAAGAGGAGAGAGACAGATTGTTGAGGGGAACAGGTATTCCAGAAGCTGTGGACACGGACTTGGCTAACATCTGTAAGGAATACACAGACGTGGTGCTTCCTTTCATCACGCAGCATCCTGATCTCTGGAACCCCAGCGTACACACACTGGAGCTGTATACACAACTGGTAGCATTTGTCATGGCCTACAGGTCAGCGATCATGAAACACGCATTAGTACACTTGCAAAGTATCGGTTGTAAAATCTGATCTCCATCTGTTGCATTTTACTTATTTCTCTCTGTAGTTTCCAAGAGCCACATGAAGAAGAGGAGGAAGAAGATGAGGATGAGGAGAAGGTCCCAAATCCACCAATGATGGTTCCAATGGCCGACATGCTTAACCATGTGTCGAATCACAATGCCAATCTGGAGTTCACACCAGTGAGCTGACAACCCCATTTTAATGTTGATAGACTTATTTTACATCCTGTTAGATCTTAACAAAGCATCATGTTGTACCATCTGACTCAGCGAGGCATGGAAGTAGGATTTCATTATTTATTAACACTAAGCCCCAGAAACTATTTTTTTTTCATCTAGGGTTATTTTTGCGTTTGAACTTCTTTTTCTCAGGATAGTCTGAAGATGGTTTGCGTTCGCCTAATTCATAAAGGCGAGGAGGTATTTAACACATATGGTGAGATGGCCAACTGGCAGCTGCTCCATATGTATGGCTTCACAGAACCGTATCCAAGCAACAGAAACGACACAGCCGACATCCCCATCAACAACCTCTACAAAGTCGCCACAAAAGGTGAGGGAGGTGACAGCAGGAACAGAGGAAAGAAACAAGGAAAAATCACAAATATAGCAGACATTGGCAATGGCAGTCATCTCTTCCTCCTCCCTAGGTGTTCATGGTGATGTGGACCAGCAGTTGGTGGAGGAGCAGTGGGAAATGTTGCGTGAGGTGATGCAAGAGAAAGAAGTCTTTGTTTTCGGGAAAAGGGGCTGCCTTACCGACACCGAGCTGCACACTGCACTCAAGGTGAGGGAATATTCACAAACAAGACCCAGGGGAACTCCAACTAAAACCCCACCGTTTCAGAGAGGGGTCTCTGTGGTTGAAAACATGGCATCCTTGTGTCTCTTCAGGTGCTGTGCATGTCGAAGGAGGAGTTCTCAGAGTTCAGAGAAAACGATGGATGGGAGGAAGATGAGGAGGGGGACGACGAGAAGATTTCCCACGCTCTCTCTAATGAGGGTCTTCCGGGATTAACGGAGTCATGGAAGCGGTTGATTTACGAAGCAGCGCGTCTAACGTTAAACTCCTATGGAGAAGGTGTGGAGGAGTGGAAGGTAATGGACAGCGCCCGGGCGCTGATAGAGGACAAGCTTGCACTTGCTGGACTGAGTAGCAGGCAGCAGAATGCGCTGCAGGTACAGTATGGACAGAGGAGCATCCTGAGCAACTTGATGGAGCTCACCAAGTCATGAGTTTACATGTGATGCTGAGCACAATGATGAGGGGAAACTTCAACTTCCCTTTCAAAACTCAAAATAAAATTTTCCTCTTGAATTTTTTAGTTATTAAATGTGTTTGCCTTTGTCCTTACTGGTATCCGTTAAGACAGGTAGTCACAAGTTCAGTATAGTGTTGGGTGATAAAATAATCTGTGCACACTCACTTTAGGTATAACTGCATTTTACCTTAGACTCGTGAAATGTTTTGATGTTTTTCTACCCATCAAAAAGTGGAAATCCACACATGCTTTCTTTCCAGAACAAAAACAAAATCTGTATTTTGTCTCATTTGTTGATAATTATGTTATCATAATTATCAATTCAAAATTAAAAACTTTTTAGCCAGTATCACCCAGACCTGCTTCACAATTACACAAATCTGTTATTAGCATGTGAATTGGAACATTTTCATGTACTACAAAGTCTTACAGGCTAAAGGATGTACAATACATTGAACATTTCACTTTCTCCAATTACACATTGCAGTTTTTAATCATAACAGTGAAAAATAAGAAAATCAGTATTCTGCAATGAAGTTTCGTCGTAATATCAGCACCTGGAAAACTAATTCACATTTTAACTAAAAGAGGCCATGTAATGCAATTGAAAACACAGTATATTAGCATCATCATCTCATCCTTGTCTTAAAAAAAAACAAATTCTTTGCAGTTTGAATGCTTTATTTACTGTATGTATGCATACTGCAGTTAAGTAGCAAGAACTAAAGGCAAACTAGAAAGGACTACAAAATACAACACACGGACCAATACATTTACAAAACATTCAAAATGTTACAAAATGGGCTGTATTGGTCCTTCTATTGTTGTTCTTCAATTTGGAACTTTGTACAAATTGTCAAGACACGATGTCACCATCACTTTGCTCAATTATACAAGTGCCAGAGAGAGACTTCCAAAGCCAGTTTCAAATGGGCAAACCATCAGCAAACTGACTCCACCAACACACCAGGAGAAGACCCCCACCCCACCTGGCAGACTAGATACCTTCCTGTTCCACTCAGGGATAAAAATGAGTCAAATCATAGTGGTAGGCAGCTTTTTTCTCTTCAATCATCTACCATTCAGCCAAAGGAAAAGAAAAATAAGAAAAAAAGATTTGTGTGGGAGGAAAGCAAACCAAGGACTTTGGTAGCGAGTGAAAATATGTTTACATGTCTTTACATGTCAGGATACATTTCATTTGACATGTGAATTGTTCTCCACTTATTTACTTTCCCGTTGTCCCTTTTTTTCAATATTTACATCAAAGCATCAAAAAGTATATTAAACAGCATGTCCAACCCATTCTCTCCATCTCAATTCAGCCCCAAAGGGATAAACAAAAATCTAAATCTTTAGATCCATGAGCAGTAGTCCTTTGATCCACATTTCAAATGACTGTAGTTGCCAGTTTATCCAGTGCCAACAGTAAGGAGGGAGGTGTGTGCGTGTGGTGGGGGAGTGGGTCAAGGCCGCAGCATCTCTCCCGAGGGCTATGAGCTGGCTGGTACACATGCTAGCTGGCACCGGTGCCTTCCATCACCTGCTGGGCTTGTTTCTGCCCCATGCAGCACTGGGCTACAGACTGGAACAGCCTGAGGACAGAGGTGAGAGATAAGAATCTAAAGGTTCAGAGGCAAACCTGGCATCAACTTTCTCTCTTAGGTTTTTTTCTTCTGTTGTTCTATAAAGTACAACTGGAAACATACTTTTCAATCTCAGGGGCACAGTGCACAAAGTCATGACTCCAGAACTTAAAGGCAGGATTCTTGATCAGCTCAATGAAGGTGATGAGGAGGCCCCAAGGGTGAGGCCTGTTCACAATCAGTCTCTCCAACAAAACCCTGAGGGTGCAAAGACACACACACAAAGCCTTTATTTAAAAACATTTTGCTCAACCTCAACTTGGATATGCTCAAATGTGTCGCTCCCTCAATGACTGACCTGGTGATCTGCTCTTGGATAGCCTCCGTGTTGGCTTCAGCAAACAGATAGAGCATGGTGCAGCTGAAGTAGTGGGTGTGGCTGTTGGGGTAGCGCAGCTGATTGGCGATCGCATTCAGGAACAGGTAACGTCCTGAGGGGACATGACGGCAGGAACATGATTGGAGTGCTCTGCTTTTATTTATTACTTAACACAATAAATTACAATTCTCAGAAGTAAGTAATAATAGTACTGACTTGCTCTATAAACCCTTACCCTCAGTGTCCAAGTCCACAGCCAAGTTCTGGAAGATGTCCATGTGAGCAGAGTGAGTGATCGTGCTCATGGAGGGGGTGCTGCCCTTGTTGTGGATGTGAGCAATAGCCTGTGTGCCAACATATAGCACTAGCGCATTGATCAGCTGAATGTTGTAGCGATTTCCTGGCTCATTAGACACCTGGGAGAAACAAATCAGAAAAATTAAGACAAATATTGTTTTGCTAAATAAAGCACATTCATGCACAAAAACTATATTTTTCCTACCTGCAGGTTGCTGCGCAGCTCTGATAAGAACGTGACCGGTGATCGGGTCTTCAGATACGAGTCCAGGTCCTTCTTGAACTGAGGTGGCATGACACCAGTGAAGTTGGTGAGGATACGGGGAGCGATGTTGATCTCACTCAGCATGTCCACCTGCAAAAAGGATGGGTTGATACAGGACATAATTATTAGATCATGCACTAGTCTTTAACCAATGCTCAAACATAAGAACTCCACTACTCGATGTCCACCACTCACCAACTGCTTATCTAAACCACCATTTCAAGCTGTGCGTGTGCGTGTGTGTATTGGCATATGTGCGTAAATTGAATGGGTGCCTCTACCTTGAGATTGGGTGTAAAAGGGTCAGGAAGCCTCATGTTGCGTGGAAAGGCACTGAGGATGAGGTTGCGGAGCTGGATGCAGTTGGGTGGAATAACATCACAGAAACCATAATGATAGTCACACAGGAACTCTGGGAAGTCATGCAGCAGGACCAGGAGCACTCGCAGTGTTCCCTAACACAGCCAATAAAAATAAACAAAACAAACAAGAGCAAAGTGATCAGTTTTAGGTTACGTAATCAATAATGATAAGAACACACTGAAATGAGCAGCACCATGAGACTGTAATTATTTTTTTGTAAAAAAAAAGTAAGACAAAACATTGATGATGTTGCCAGTGGTCCATCAAGTTGTTGTTGTATAATTTCTGTATTCAGGACCAGCTGTTTGTCATTCGTGGACAGAGTCCGTAATTTACAGATATATAATTGATTAATTTACCATAAAGGCATTTACAATTCAGTGGTTCAATGCAAAGCTATTCAACATGGATTTCAATGACGTCACTGCTGTCTGACACAAGCAGCTGGTACAAAGGAAAAGGAAGAGCACCTTATAGAGGATTTGCATAGGTTTGTTGAGCTCTACATTCCTCAGGAAAGGGGCCAGGTATTTGAAGAGATCGATCAGCAGCTGTGCATACATGGGCCAACCCTGGAGGACAACATGAGTCAAGAGGACCAAAACTCAAAAACCACAAACTTGAGAAAAGTAACAAAATTTGTCTTTTCTATGGTGAATACAGAGTAAGCTTTAAAATTTTGAAAATTGGATTTGTTAGGTCTTGTTCTTGCATACCTTCTGCTGCGGGGTGTGTGCCAGCATCCTAGCAATGAAGATGCGATGGGAAATGAGTTCCAGCCAGGCATACACAAAACCAGGTGCTTTGGTGGGTCTCAGGATGTGAAAGGTATTGCTACAGGAAAAACAGTGAAAGGAATTTTAAGACATTCAAGTTATGGACAACATAAGCACTAGCTGTACATTTTCAGACCTACGGACTTTAATACAGGATTGGTGGTTGTTCGATCAGGTGGATGTCTTACCAGAAGGCAGTGAGTGTCTGGAAGTTGATGGTCTCGAGGACATGCTCGGGAGCATTGAGCTCCAACAGCAGCATGATGAAAATGCGATGGTATGGTAGCTGTTGGAATTCTGTCTGACGGACATCATGGTCCTGGATCAACACCCCGACTACAATACCCAGTACCTAAAGGTAGAATATAGTATGTAATTCCAATCCAAAACACAGCTTCCGATTTGTGCATTTGAATTGAAAAAGACCACAACAGTTGAACATAATATCCTCTTTACACTTCACACTATTGTGTAACAGATAAAATTCTGTTATGTCATGTACCTTGTTGAGGAGGTTGATTTTTGTCACTGTGTTGGTGGCCTCTCCGGAGTGCTTGACCAGCAGGGCTATCAGCCTAACAAAGGCATCCAGATTGTGGTAACACTTGGCTCTGATGATGGCTGCACTGGCTGCTGGGTTGTGCTGCTGTTCTGCCTGTGCTCGATAGCTTATTTCAACACACATTTCTGTGCAAAGCCGGAAGAACCTTGTAATCAGGTCATCTGTCTTCAAGATGCCCTGTTGGTGCATCTAGAAAAAGGGTGGGCATGGGATACACATGAGCACAAAAACTCTGTAAAGATTATTAGGTTTTGAGTCAACTGATAAATGACTGAATACCTGTCCAACAAAGGCAGAGAAAGCTTTGGTACTATCCCTGCCAGCAGCAGCTGAGTGATACAGGTTCACCCACTCCCTCAAGAGGTACTCTGCTTTCTCCCTCAGGCCTGGAGGATCATCATATTCTGAAGCCTGTGAAATCCCAGAGTGCATCATAAAGTTGGGTCCACCATGGGCCCGGTCAATCATGGCTTCATAGTTGGAGCGAACAACATCCATAAGCTGGGGAAGACTGGGGGGGGAAAGGACAAAAGGACAGACTGAGTTTTAAGGCATTACTGTATGCAGCATCTCAAAACAGTGAATGTATGCAAACTGGTAAACACAATATGGATTCAACACAGTACAACCCCAGGAGTTCACAGTCAGTTGTGAAGGCACCAAAACCAGGAAAACAAAATCAGTAATATATTCTTTTATTATTAGATTAAGTTATTCGGTGTAAGTGGTGCAAAAAGTCAACAGGATCTCAGCTCTTTCACCAAATATTCCTGCCATCAATGTAACCCTACATAAACTAAGAGCATTTTGACACTGTGGAAGTTCTTTACCCCTCAGGTGCATTGGCTCTGGAGTGTGCACATGTCCTCATTAAAGTCTCAATCGTGTGAAAGAGGTCAGCCTCTGTGACATGGCTGACACTGCGCTCATCCACAAGCAGCAGCTTCACCAACTGCATGGCAAATGCAACTGCCATGTAGTGCAATCCATTTTCCATTGACTGGAAGAAAATAAAAAGTGAAGGATTAACTCCATGGCCATCTTTCTGCAGTCCAACACCAAGAAGTAGCAAATAAACAGCCAAGTGTATACCTGTGCCAGGTGCAGGTCATACTGCTGCATATTCACAAGATGGTTCCTGATCAGAAGCTCTACTGCCTCCACATTGTATTTGTACTCATCACGGCACTCAATTAGACACCTGCAAGCAGAAACACAGCAAGAAAATTAACCATCAACTATATGGTACAGTTCCTATGTATGCAACAAAGTAAAGAGCGATTTAAAATTTAACGCATTGATTCACCTGGTGATCTGCTTATTGCACCACTGAGGTCCATAGGCACGTCCATCCTGCAGGGCTTTTAGCACCAGCAGATGGCATTCTCTGTAGCGGAGCAGCAGGTCAGTGTCAGCCCCACTGGTAGCATCTAGAAGACCTTCCACCGCCTTGGAAAAAGAAAAACTTGGTAAACCATTAGCTAGTAGAAATTAATTATAGAACTATCTTCTCCACGATTTCTGAGTTCTTTTAAGTATTTCGCCCACCTTCTGCAGAAGGCCAAGTGCAGCAATGCCATCCCTAGAGTTCCTTGCCAAAGCTACAGCCTCCAGCAGGCTGCGCAAGGCTTGAGTCAAGGGGTTCATGGCGAGGGCAGGAGGAATGGCATGAAGATGTTGCTCCAGGTCTGCCATGCATTTATCGTAAATCTGAGCCACATCATCAGTGGCCCATGCTTGTTGCTGTGAACAGAGATACAGATAGATGATAGAAAATTATTAGTGTTTAACCAAGTCTGTTCTTACATTGACACAAGAGACAGTTCAGTGTTAGATAGCTTTGATGTTTTTGGTCAGGACTGGCATAAATCAGAAAATACACATTCACCATTATTTTGAATAATCACCGTGACACCCTTGAACAGTTCCTTCTAAAATCATTTTAGCTTTAAATGTGTTTACCTTCATGGGCTGTGCCAAGAAGCCAGTCGGTTGTGACAGATCATTACTGGGTAAGAAACCTGGAACGTTACGGGCAAACTCCTCATACACAGCCAGTTGCTTTGGGTCGACTCCTCCCACCTAAAACATAGACATGTATTCTGTTAACAGAAATGTACCCAAACACTGATTACAATCTGTAATAACTGAGAATATAGATCATCTTACTGGACAGAGCCAGTAATGAGTTACAAAAAAAACATATGCTTTGTTTTAAGCTGTAACATCCATCAGCAGAATTAAAATCAGTCAGCTCTTTCCTTGTGTTGGCATGACTGGATCCCCCAGTGTTCTTACCTTGAGTCTGATCTGCTCAGGCATACGTTCAGCTTGGTATGTCAGAACTACAGGATCGCAATAACGTCGTCCTTCTTGACGTGCATGCTTTCTCAGCTCAAACTCCTATAAGAGTAGATACCCGATTCAGAAATTTCCTAAAGTAAATTTTAAACTGAACACGAAAGATGAGAATGTCAAATGTACTAATGAAATTCAATGCTAACGCGTACAACCTTCAAAGTTGAAGAATACCAATGCTGTCTTCAGTTATGGTGGAAATTAAAATATAAAGTTCCCCTGGGTCAGCAGAAAACCTAACTTTGACAACATCATCTTGGGACTAGACCAATTTATAAATTTTATACATATATTCATACTAACTACAGTGTTGATAAAAGGCTACATGTAATACATGTTACTGTATTTTGTGCTGATGTGACACTAGCTACAGCTGATACATACGAAATGCATCTGTATTCATGGCTGCTGAGGTAGACTCCACTAAGTCTTACCGTGGCTAGTCTCTTGTCCATTTCAGGACCTGCCTTCTCCACAGCAGTTTTCTGAATGAAGCAGCAAGCTAATTCACAGTTGTCTTGGGCAATTCGGGCTGCAGCCTCCTCCATCATTTCCCTTTGTTGGGGGGTTGGTGCCTGAGGGAAGCAAAATTAAATTTAAAGAAGCAGAGATGTTTCAAAACATCAGATAACGACAAGGAATGATGCTTGCACAGAAAGATATTTCCTATATGCGTCAGATTACCCTTAGTGCAGCAGCAAAGCTGTTCTTGAGGTTGGTAGCAATGCTCATGAGCAGAGGCTCACGGCAAGTAATCATTGCCATGCCAGCAGTCAGGTTTCTCATCATGTGGTGGGCAGCAACACGCATGCGGGACTCCTCTGAATCCAGGGCAAAGTCTTTCCTGATGATCTGCTCACAGGTTGTCATGGCAATTTTAATAGAGCGATCAACCACGGGATGCACAAGCTCCTGTACGGCTCGCTCTACTGACTGCCGTACACATTGCTTCAACTGAGGATGGTCCTGTAGCAGAGGGATCTAAAGGGAAAAGATGAAGAATTCGCAAGGAGATTTAAGTCAAAAGATGAGAAAACTGTATTCCAATAAGGGAGAAAAGTCATGCAAGAGAAGGTGTGCATGTCGGTGTGTCTGTGCACAGACTTCATGAAAGTACATTAGCAGGCACCTAATACTTACATTGACATTTATATTGATGTGCGGAGCCAGGCCTGCCAAGGCATACACATTAATGTCATGATAACTGAACTGTGGGGTTGGAGGACCAGTGGTTGTGGAGGTGGTGGTTGTGGCAGCTGGCGTAGAGGGAGGAGCTGCAAATGGAACAAAGTCTCCTGTTGGTCACAAAAAAAGTGATTAAAATCAGAGTAAAAAAGACTTGTCAGACATCAATAATACAAAGCAAGCAAATAATACAAAGCACGCAAATAATGAAAACAATTAAAAATAATGAATATTAAAAGTTAACCCGATATGACAAAATGATAAATAAATATCCAAAATACTGTTTTGTTAACCTGATTTCCCAAACCTAAATTATATAAATGTATATTGCTCAAAGAAATCAAATCATGTTTTCAATGTAGGTGCAGGTTAAGTTGAACACCACAAAAATAAACAAATGGAGCATCCACCTGTGGTGGAGACCGGACGCATCTCCTCTGGGGGCTTTGCCTCCTTCTTTGGTGCAGAAAGCTGCTCCTCCAGGTTCTTTAGCTTCTCCTTGTCCTTTAGCAGGTTTCCTGGTTTGAGATCATTGATGTCCAAGGACAAGTTCTTACACAGAACTTCAATCTCAAACTTCAAGTTTAGCTGCAATAGACAGGAGACCAACGTAAGCTAAATTCCACATTTGTCTATAGATACATTTCATTTTTATTGTCAACTTTTATATGTAGGAATATATTTTTACACCTGTTTTAAACAGACTGTTGGCTATAGGCTTTATTAAGTTTAATTATTTACTGTTATAATGTAAATTTCTAACATAATACATAACAAAAAATGTTAAAAAGCTTCTTTACAATGATTTCAATGGTCTAGTCGAAAAACTACTTGGTTGTTAATGGCCATGAATCGTATTTCATTACCTTGAGGTCATGCTCCTGATGAAGCTCAGCAAGGACATTCATGATGGCCATAGTCCATGGGTTCTGGGGCCTGAAGACCTACAGCATCCAACACATATAATTGTTAAAACCACTATCACGATTCCACAGTATATTAAATTATAAAATGAAATCACCTTTATTCACTCTGAAAAAAACAATACTGAGTAAAATGGCAAATACTATTTAAATGTGCTTTTTAAAGGAATGCCAGTCACACTGAAATTAGCCTACACCACTGTCACTTACCATGCTTCGTAGACTAGATTCCAAAACTTTGGCCACAAAAGGAACCACATAAAGTAACTCCTGCTGGCCTTTCACATAGGCTTCCAGTAACAAAGACTTGACTTCCAGATCCTGGGAAAAAGTGGCAAAAATTTAGTCAACTCAAAATGCTGGCAACGAACCTTTTAAAGAACAGAGCCAAAGAATTTGTTACAAATCCTTACTGTATATAGAATAGGTTTGTTTTTGGCCAGTGTAATCATGCCCAACCAATGGCCCAGATTCTTTAGCAGGGACCGATCAGAGAAATTGGCAGCTGCCTTGTCTGATGTCAAGAGAACCTGAAGGAAGAGATATTTAAAAAAAAATACAGTATTACAAAACGAAAGTTTTTAGTCCAAGGAAGTAAAAAAGTGCTAGGCAGCAAATAAGATACAAAAGTTTGTGTTTTGAGTATTTCTAAGCTTCAAATTACAAATTTTATAGCTTTTTGTTTTACCTTGATATTCCTGTATGTCTCATTGAGGACCATCTTGACAAACTCAGGGTTTTTGAGTGTGTCCAAAAAGTTGGAGTACAGACTATGGAAGTTAGGCTCAATGCTAACACGCTTCATCACCAGGTACTGAGACACCCACGGCATAAACTCCTCCTTCACAGTTTCTTTCAACTCCTCAACCTGAGAGAATATATGGTTAAAAAAGCATATCTGACCAAACAAGTTCTTGACATACTTTATGTTTTTGTCACTGCTTGTTTACCTTCTGTGTCATGTTGGACTGAGACAGGTTGTTGAAAATAAAAGCGATCTTCTCCTGGACATTCTCTGGAGGCTCAACAATCCTTTCTGTTTGGTCAGTGGCCACCAGCAGAGTGTCAATGTTTGTAGTGTTTATAGAGGGCTGCAGGTTAGAGGAAGCACAATCTCTGAAACAGCATTTTTTCCTTTCATAGACATAAACACAAACCATTTGTAAAAACTGACAAGGATAAGTTTATTGCGTCATCGGTCTAACTTACAGGTACATCCTTCTTGAAGCTTGGAGTTGGTCTTGTAATAGTGGTGGTCTTTGCTGTTGTTGTTGTGGTTGTGGTGGTGGTGACAAGCGTGCTAGGCTGACCTAGCTGTGGGGCTTTAGGACCACCTGGCTGCTGCGACTGGGCTTGAACTTGTGCCAGTGCCACACTTCCAGGTGTGGTGATAGAGCCTTGCATCTTCACCGGAGGGTCCCGTGACTGTTGGCCGTACTCGATATACTGCACACACAGGATATTGAAAGGAACAGAACGAGAGATTTAATTTATCTGTATGGGTGGTGTCTTCTCTGTAAACAGATCAAGGACCGATTAAGTTGTTAAGAAAGGTGACCAAAATAAATTAAGGAAACCTGATTACCTCTTGTAAATGATGTGGGAATTGCAAGAAGTGGGTAATTGATGCCAGGTGCTGACAATACTGAGGATAGTCCTTTAGTCTAGAAAGATAGGATATATTAGATAAACACAGGCTGACTTCTTGATTTGATTTAAAACTTATCTTAATAAAAATAAATGCCAATACCTGTTTTTGAACTTATCTAGCGCAGCTATTCCAAAGTAATACATTTTGGATCCAAATGGTTTTCTTAAGGCTTCAAGGACATATCTGAGGGCCAAGCCTAGGGCCATATAGGTGACAAGACCCTTCTCGATAATTCCACCAAAAAGACAGGCAGTGATGTGCAGCTCCTTGTCTGGGTACTGGGGAAAGAACCTATATTCCTCAAACAAGTTTCGAAGCATGCAATTGAACACTTCTCTCTCCCGCTTGATGGATGAATCCTTGAACCTCTGCAGCATCTCCAGGACCTAGGCAATAATGCAGAGGGAGATGAGTGATTTTGAATAGCTGCAACATTATTTTGAATGTTGACACGAAAATCAAAGGTAAATAATTTCCAAAAAGCATGCACATATTTGCATTTGGAAAGAAACAAATATCATGGACACATACTTCATCCACAGACATAGTTGGATGAGGTGGGTGGTTGTAGATGCGCTGAAAGTAACTGTTTGCTTCATCATCTATCTCCTTACTAAAGTGCTGGTTTGCCTCTGGCCACACCTGAGAAAGGTCAGCTTGGAGAGAAAGACAAAGAGCTTTAGTTTTTATTTTCTTTGAAATGAGATTCAAAAGCAGTGCAGCGTCAGCCAAGTATTCACAAAATGTTTAAAATTATTGTGCAAGCGATACATCAGGCACCAAAATGGTTTGTAAACGATCACATCACGTTAGACCTCTTTTTGATGCATAAAAAGAAGACAGATTACACTCAGGTGGGGCTGTCAGCATAAGCAGACAAAGAATGGAAGACTGATCTGTATTTCCTCCAAAGAAATAGTAAAAAAAATGTAAAACAAAGTTATGGAACCCAAATATGTAAAAAAAAAGGGCTGAAATTTTGAAGACAACACAACAGTGGATTAAGAATTAATTAGCAAATCAAGACAATAGTGGTAATAATAATAGCTACAGAGGAAATACAGTGCTGAGCAGCGCTGGGCCAGGCTCTCAGTCACACCACTACTACCACCACCACTTACAGGCCTTCATCTTACTCTGCTGGAAGGTAGGTGGATTCAGGCCTGGTGTGCTCATCTTCCTGGTGCCAAAAGGGTCAGTGCTTACTGTTGGCATCCCCAGACTAGAACCAATACCAGAGCCAATGCCTGAGCCCAAGGGACCTAGAAGTATCGAGATTGAGATCATTTTCATGCTCAACATAATTATATTTCTACTCTGAAGTTTGCTGAAGTGACCCTAAATGACATACTGGCGAATTTAAAAATTCAAATCAAGCTATGCCATTGCTTGGCATGGTCTACTGTAAAATTATATTATTTTTATCTCATACTTGCATCAATATTTAGTTCAACTACTAATCTAGTCAAACTTATTGTTTCAGTCTAGTCTTATCACTGAACTTTGATTAAACTAATGCAATGGCTTCAATTGAGCAGTATAACTTTGAGAAATAGTATGAATGTATATCTGTTTTGAAGATAATCAAATAGCATAGTACCAGAGTCCATACCGGGGAGCTGCGAGGACAGGCTGCCAATGCCCCCAAAAGGTGTGCTGGGGTTGGGATTTGAGAGTGGTGGGAAAGCCTTTGCTGGGGACTGAGGATTACTAAATGCAGAACTCAGTGAAGTTGGAAAACCCTGCATGCTCTGAGTATGGGAGGTGGCTGTGCCCCCCAAGTTCAAAGAGCCCATGCCTGACAGAGGGTCCATCTAGAGGAGAGGAAAATATAAAAAAAAACATGGATGAAGCAAAAAATGTAATACGACATACATGGAAAGTCACTGGTGCATATATTAAATGGTTTAGGATGCAAAATGAAGTTTTAATGTAAATATACCTGTACAGGGGAAATGGCATCCAGGCTGCTGGTGCTGGGGGCACGTCCCTTTGGCATTACCCCTGGTGGTGGCTGCCGAGCTTTGTTCATCACATTGCTGCAGTTGGCAACCATGGTAAGGATCGTCTCTGATAACTCCTGGGACACACTCCTGAGGAAGAAGTGGAAAAAATTAAAGGCAAAAAAACACAATGTATAAGAAACTAAGAATGTTATATGTGACAGTATAGATACTGACAGTAAACCATTCAATCTCAAGATAGTTAGTATTAAGAATTCAAAACACCAATGTTGAGTCTTTGTCATTGCTGGACATATAGAAGTTAACCAAACTAATTATATTAATTAATAGAACAACAAGGTCAAAGACACAAGATCTTACCCAGCACAGGACTGGAGGCAGGCCAACATGGTAGCTAAGGTCTCTGGTGGCAGCTGGGCACTTTTGGGCTGGTCCTTGTCTGGGGCCAAACCCCCCATGATGGATGGGCAGCGCCTCTTCAGGAATGTCACACATGCCTGAATAAAAGGTTCCTGGCACACAGAAAAGACAAAAATATTGTCACATACATTGTTTGCATGGTAATAAGATACAAAATACAAAAAACAACCATGCTAAATTGTTTTTGCGATGGGAAAAACATACCCCATGTTCTCTGATTTTGTCAGTCAGCCATTTATCGAGTTTGAGGTATTCACGGCGAGATGCAAGTGCAGCAAGGTCAATGACAAAGGCAAATGGAGTACCATTCAGCAGCATTGATAGAGACTAAGAAAAAAAAATACAATGATATTTAATAAATGTAGGTATATTTAATCCCTAAACAGGTTTAATATACCACATTTTTTAAATGATTACTACTAACGCTTAGAATTAACATCTCACATTTGTACCCTTCTCTAAAATAGATAATGTATGTCCACATCGTGAAAAGCTGCTAAAAAATATATAAAATCATAAAAATGTAAGAAAATAAATCATTGAAATCGTTCCACGTGCTCTACAGCATTTGCCCAATTGCTTTAACATGAAGGTTGAAAGTAATCATGGTGATGATTTGTCTAATCTGACATACCTTCAAGTCCTGGGCCACATCCAGGATGCGAGACAGCTTGGCTTGATCATACTGCTCCCCTCTCATGTACCACTCAGCCATTGAATGCATTATCAGCTGACGGATGGAGGGAGACTGTCCCTGGAAATAGAACCATCCAGTTTTTATAAGTATATGTCCAAAGAAAAACACAAAACTTACTAGCGGATAATCAAAACTCCAGAGAACCAAGGGAAAGATAAGATCATAACTCTAATAATAACCCAAGCTTTAATCGCACAACAGACTAATACCAACCTGTCCATGCCAGGCGTAGTGCAAGATAATGGCAGAGTTGGGGTGGTTGCCCAGAAAGATGGGCATTAGGGTAGAGATGAGCTCATGGCGCAGTGTGTGCCAAGAGGTTGAGATCTGGAGTAATGCCAACACCAACATATCTGGGCAGTGCTTGATTGGGAAGCTAAACAGCTGTTTCACCTGCTCATACTGGCCCACCTCTGACAGCCTAAGCAGGCTCTCCACCAGGTCCAGACTTTTCCTGTAAGGAATTATTGACATACAGTCAACTACATTATAAAGCCAGTAAAAGCTTCAAACTGAAGAGTCAGAACAACTGATATGATGCATATTTAAGTCAGGATGACTACACGAAAGAAAAGCTTTATTATTTATCAGTTCCAAATAAAGTTTCAGTATTTAAGACATCTGACGCAATTCAGATGTGTTTTTTGGGTTGTTTTTTTTTTCAAATTCTTATCATCAACTCTACAGAGTAGACATGTCATGACATGCTCCATACCATGTGGCAATCTCCCTGTTGTCATCCTCTGGTGGGGCTTTAAGGATGTCAGTGGCCACATTGTGGCATGGGTAGTCAGCAAAACAAAATACTTCTGAAGTCATCAGGGAGTGCTGAATGAATGACAGCTGAAACACAAAAAAACAGACATTATAAGAGAGCTTGGCTTTATCTACTGAACCAATACTGTCTAGAAAAAAAACAATTCCTTAAAAGCCTTAAGGCTTATTATGTATATTATCATCCTGCTGGAACAGAAATTGGTCAGTTACCTGTCCCTCAGCATGTTTCCATGGCCGATAGATGAGATCAACAGGAAAGACCTCCATGCCCAATCCCCTCTGAATGCCATACACCACTATTTGCAGGCCTTTGCTGTCCCGGATTATAAAGCCTGGGTGGTCCAGTTCGTACGTCACCTCTTTGAAGTTCAAGTTGGGATTCTTTAAAACAAATAGAAAGCCAAAGTGGGGCTTTGGTGACTACTGAAAATTCTGTACATCAACTGATTTCTGCAACTCTCAGTACCAGGTGTAAAGGACTACTACTACTTGTGTACAACTGAGTGTTTGAGAAAATGAATTCCCAGAGTGACAACAGACAGTGCCTATGCACAGGTGTTGTCTGTGGCATAAAACATATTATTATGCAAATTTTATGGCCAACTATCTGCATGAATGTGACTTACCACTTCTTTGACAACGTCAATCAGAACCTCAACATTCCATGTGTGTGCCTGCGAGCCATCATTCTTATCCTTCCCATCACTCCAGATACCACTACCAGGAGCAGAGATGGACTTCAAGAGAAAAAACAAAAAGCAGAATATTTAAGCTTTGATGTACTGAAACAAAAAAGCCAGCACCCTAAGACCAGTAGTAACCAATATCTAAATTATTAAATCAAATGACTGCAACACTGACAAAACAGAAAACGGCTGGATTGTCCAGGCCATGTCCCTCTGATTATAACGCTAACTCACTTGTAATGGGATACCATCCGTTAGGCCGGAGTGGGTACGAGCCATCATACCCAGGACCCTGGCTACCTGGCTGGCTGTCACCTCTCTCACCCCATACTGGAGTATTATGTTTCTGCACTCATCCACACTGCAGAAACATAAGGACAAACATCAATGTTGACTAAGAGCATCTATTTAAACATTCACATGTTGATTCGACTGACTCAGAAACTGTGAATTAGCTTGCTGTGGATAAAGCTTAAATTGTGACATTTAATCACCTAGCACAAAAGCCATAGCCAACTTCTTGCATGAATTCTGCAAGAGAACTCTCCATCATGGTCTTAGCTAACTCCCCCGAGTCTGGTAGGATCCTGTCCATGAGAATGTCCCGTTTTTCAGGGTACAACAGTGGTGCGAGCACCACAGGGCAGCGCTCCTGGGGGAAATCTGAAACAACATACAATGATGTTTATTTCTTTTGGGTCTGAGCAGGTTGGTTGCAACAAATAGTTATATGTGTTGACGACCCAATACCTCGGCAAAGTGTCTTGAGGAAGGCGTCAATCTGCTCTTGCCCTACCCCACTGGCTCCCTTCTGGCCAAACAGTAGATGGGAGAGCAGTAGGTGCAAGACCTCTATAGCAATGTCTTGGAAGCCACCTTCCTGGTTTCCTCCGAGATCAGCGTCAACGTATGATCGAAGGAGATCCGGAAGTTTCTGCTTGATGAACTGTGCAGCTGAGATATAGTCAAAAATAATTGGTTAATAACACACTAACTTTTCTACTGTATTTTATAAGCTGATTATTCCATGTCATGTAATGCAGTGGAGTGGACAGAAATAGAACACATCAGATCATGGCACTCATGGATTTTTAAAAAAGTACAGAAATTGTAAATGTTTGAGATCAACAGGTTTAATATTTGGTTTGACTGTAGTTCAAGGAATATTCAATTTAACTAAATCAACTGAATGCCACATTAAGTAAACACAAAACCAAATCTTTGTGAACAAGATATCTATCTATCTTAGTTTAATCAAAGTTTAGTTCAAAAATCAAAACAACCAAAACTGGCATGTACCTTTGTGCGATACATAGATGAATGGACAATTTTTTGAAACCTTAAACCAAATTACTTACCAAAGCCACGAAGGTCTGTGTTGCTGGAATTAAGCAAAGCAAGGCCAAAAATCACCTGGGAAATAAATGAACACATTAAATATAACGTATGATGTTTTTCAAAATTCTTAAGGTTAAGCATTTGACACCTGGTAGTCGATAGCTAGGTGCAAACCATGCGTTGTATAACCACTTTCTGTTATTGTAGTTGATGGAGCAGATTGCAGAATTATCTCTTACCTCTTGGACCTTGCTGAGCTTAAGAACTTTACTCAGTTGAGTGAACAAGTGGGCCGAAGGCTTCAAACTCTGAAAGAGTACAGAAGGACCATGAGCTTAAATCCCTTATTGTTTCTTATACATGCACACGTGAAGTTAGTTTCAGTCTGATTTGCCAACTAAAACCACAGGGTTTTTTTTCCTGGGGGGTCTTTCGAAAATAAAACAACCATAAACACATGCATTTAGCAGAATGTCTTCATTAAACTCAAGGCATTGTATCAGAAAGGTTTGATGTACGTTTAAGTGACCACATTAGAAATGCTGATATTTTTGTAGTATCCTCTTCTTACCTTCTGGTAGTGCAGGGGATTGTCAATGGCGTAACACAGCGTGGAGATAAAGTTTGGCTTTGATATCAGCGACACACACTCCTGGATCAGAAACTGTGTCTTGGGCAAGTTGAAAAGCAAAAAAGACCGAGAACAAAAGAACGTAAAGAGAACAAAAGGCAGATGAAGGGCAAAATAAGTCTGAAACAAGTATCAATACAAAATATGCAGTACTACAGCATCTATCTAGTCATGTAACATCTGCCATAATGGGTAAAGAAACAAAAAAGTCTGCACATTAATGAATTTGCCAATTTATCGTGAAAGAAATTGCTTTTAAAATACAGCTTGTATTTTAAAAGCGACAGACTTTTTGAATGTGTGCGCACAAGGGGACAGAAAACAAGCTTGACAACAGAAAGCAAATTTATATGGGTGCAAAATGACCAGTATCCTACAGTGCAGAGAACATTATAGGGGTTATCTCTCCTAATTGCATTTTGTGTTATTTCCCCCAGAAATAACAATATTTTTGGACCAGCTACATATATTTGAAATACAGCTTAATTCAGCGACAGTTTCACAGAGAGGGAATCAGCTTGCCCAAGAATATTTCAGTGAAACCGAAGGAAAGCCTGTCAATCTGGAGAGGATGGATGGGGGGCCAGTTAATGATCTTTTTATTTTAAGAAACTAAATAACCAATACTGCTCCTTATTCTTGCAAAATACAAAAATACCTTTTGCATAACTTTTAGCACCTCTGGGTGAAACGGTAATGTCAGTGTTTTTAAACAAAAATTACCTGGTGAAAGTCCTTGCCACTGCTTTTACCATCGCCACTGAAATCCACATGTGAGAAGAGACAGCGTAATAGATGCCTGTCTGCCTCCGGACCGTGACGATTTACAATCTGTGAAGGATCAGGGACAAAATCAGTAGATGTGCACACAAGAACATATTTTTATGATAATTTAAGTCAATAAATTGAAAAATGCTTGGCAGAAAATGTAGCGGGTATCTTTGATACCACTTACATGTTGTATTTCTTGCTGGCTGGCTCTGTAGTTTTTCTTTGTTAAATTGTCCACCAGATAGCTGATTTGAGACAAAGCCAGCGAGAGCGAGTCAAGATTCATTGCTGGTTGGGGCGGAAGCAGGCGGCCGAGCACGGCGCAAAATCACCATTATTCCCCTTTAGTCACTTCAGTGATAGGTTACTTCTGCTCCCCCCCCCCAAAAGGTGTAAAAAAAAGTGTTGTGTTCCAAATCAGTTTTCTGATCAGTGGCTCCCAGTGATGGGTAGGGTCCTTCAGCTTAAAATTGAGTTCAGCATCTGTAATGAAAGTACAAAAGTTTACGACATTTTACACAATTGTAATCTGCACAAACACCGTTGTTGTCGTACAGCAGGGAGTATTTGCCATCCCGCAACATCAAGTTTTGTAGTGACAGGCTTTGAGGCCTATGTGCATGGCAGATATGGAGGTACAGAGGAACGTATTTCAAAGACTGCTGCACATTCATCAACTCATTCTGTCAGTTACTTTAAGTTGAGCCACTTTTCAGTAATTTATGCCGTCTTCACAGAGGGGAGTGTGTAGTTAAATGATCACAGCATACCGTTAACCAGTACTAGGCCTCGACTGCTTCCCAACACCTGAACCAAAGAAAGCCAGAGCTATTTGGGATGCTCGCTAAGCTAACCAAATTCTCGTCTTATCGCTGCATTATCGCAAACACAATTTGACAAAGCAGTAAAACAGTATGTAACACCCAGAAGCTGGCTGGGATTTTCTAAAGGCTAATTATCAGACAGACCGAAAACCAGCAACCGAGACAAAGACCAAGCTAATGAAAGTTAGCATGTGCTAGCGGGTAAATACTCGCAAACAATCTATACTTAATTGGGTGAAATCGTAGTTTTGCTTCACATTCTAATACACAGCTCGTTACTTAATGGACATAAAATGTATATGCACTACTCTCTGGTGACAAGTAGTGCAATTTGGCTAGCTTCTTTAGCTATCATAAACATGACGCTAGTAAACACTCGCTAGTAAGAAGTTTGTGTTACTATGTCTACTATATAAGTATATAGCTCGCGTCAACACCAACTGCAATATTTGTATTCAAATATTACAGGGGAAGTTAGGAATTAGGTCTATGTTAGCGTTTCTAGTAATCGGTAAAAGTTATCCGTGTTCAAAAGCTAAAGCTAACCGCTGTGAAATCTTACCTACACCCAGGAGGCTAGCGCTAACGATACCAATTGGAATTTTCGCGTAGCTAACATTAGCAACAAAACAAACTTGGGTTACCAAAGTAGCAAAAACAGTAAATATGTGAGCATACAAACTGTGGTTGCTACGTGACTTACTTGACAACTGCTAAGACCAACAATCCGTCACACATGTCGTGGCCGCGAAGGCCGCAACTACTGCGGATGTGCTTTGAGCGATACTGCCAGCTAGCATTAGCATTAATCTTGCTAACGCTAGCTTACGTCTACGGGCTCCGGCTAATCAACGGAATCGCTAACGTTATAGTTGCAAATGGTATACTTTACACCGACCCACAGGCGTCCCAACGAGAACCAGACAATACTACCCACAGTAACATTTCCACTGATGTAACCAGACAACAAAAACGACATACAATCAACACAAAATATGGCTCCATTTAGGAATAGTTACTTTCTTGATGAGACCGATATGACAGCTGCTCTTCAGCAAATACACCCACCCCGCTCTGGTGGCTAACAACCATCCATCGCGTTAATATCGCTGCTTATGAGTTATGCACATGAATCTGCCGACTGTCGTGTACCCGAACACATTCCGAATCTCACCGTGCTTCCAAGAAAGTAATTCAGATGTTCATCCCTCCTTGTTTCCCGCAGCTAACTTGTCGAAATAGTAGGGACGCTATGGCTCCACTTATGTTTGATTTTCAAAATAAAATGGCGACTGTCACCGCCGCGGCGCGCTCACGGTCCGAGACGAGCGCGTGAGGCTGTCCGCGTAACACTGACGTGAGGTGCTCGCTGGTGGACACCTGGTCCGAGCAGCCTCTTATTGTAAACATGTTGTATTTCTGTATATTCATTCATTTACAGCATTGTGTTTTTTCCACATGATGTGTTTCGTCACACACACGTTCAAATTGACGCGTGTCTATTTGTTGTTTGTGGTCCAGGCAGGGGAAGTTTACTGGTCTATAAGATGTTTTAAGGGTCTTTTTCACAGCAGGCATCGAGACATGCTGTCATATGACATCATCACTGTTGGTGGTGATGGCTTTGTTTACAGCAGGACAACGATTATGGAGCAGCTCGAAGAATTTTCAATCATTTCATCCATAATACAGGACGTGAAATGCCGATATTATGGATGAGTGATTATAAATTAAAAAGATTTTTTTTCTGTCTCACAAAGTCTATCTATCTATCTATCTATCTATCTATCTATCTATCTATCGAAATTGATATTTATATATGTTGATATAACTGATATCGACAAATAACGTGTAGTAGCACTGACAGACCAAAACATGTTCATTTTGCAGAAGATTTAGGCGGCATTTTCCGTTCCCTCCGGTAGGTGGCGGTATTACATTGGCTCGTCAGACCATTACACGCTAGAAGAAGAACTCCCCCTCCGAGTGGAGGCGCTGATGGAACAACGACTGAAGTTTTCTGTGCATTATATCTAAACTAGTAGCCGCATATTGTTTAACTTATCCCGTGTTTAATATGTCGTCTTGGGCGAAATCCTCTGCAGCTGCCCGGCGGGCACCAGCTAACCCGAACGGGAGGTAAGCCGAATGATCCCCTGTTGCGAATGTAGCATTAGCAGCTAGCATGCTAGATAGCAGCCATAATACAAAACAGTGTGAGTTCTCCCTACGATATTTAACCCCCCCCCCCCCCCTAAAATCTACATTAGCAGATGTTAATTTTATTTGAAATGGCACTGAAAATACTCTTTGTGATGTTTAGCGTTCAGCAGCTGCGTCTGTTTCGGAGAGTAGCGCCTTACCCCAGCAGAGGAGAGGAGAAGGCTGAGGAGATCAAGGATGTTCTGGAGAGGTGAAAGCCTTTTACATTCATATAACCCCAAATTATAACAATGTGCGATCATACAATTTAACACCAGAAAAATACTGTCAGAGCACTTATACTACTCCACAGATCAAGACTAAAGTCATGTGACGTCACTTCGTCCATTGATGATCATTGTTACTAACGCACAATGTCTTTCCAGAACAAATCAAAACGCCGCTCGTTCTAGTTAAATTTTTCTACTGGAAAAACATTTCTGCCGTTATCTATGAGAAAAATTATAACTTCATTTGTAGCATTTCTATGTGAAATTCTAAGTAAGCTAAAAACGTTATTGGAGATTTAAGTAAATTGCAGTATGTTAGTAAAACAGTTGAAATGCCAGACACTTTTAATTTTGCAAACTTGTAATATAGTAAAAACAAACTCAAAATTGTGGTATGTATAACAGTTTGATGCACCCGTTCCTCTTTTTTTTTCAGTTACGAAGAACTGGAGCAAATGCACAATTCAAGTGGAAGTGTAAAGAACCAACCAAATGGTGAGGTTTTTTATAATGTGCACTAAAAATTCAATATAATGCATCACTGTATTACTGCACTAATGCATGTTATTGTTTATTCATTTTTAATATGCAGCATTTAGAAACCTTACATAATCATAACAAACTATTTAAACTCCTTGCAATTAAAAAAAATACAGAATTTATGATAATGTTACTGCATTTGTAAGTAAACTAAATTTGTTCAATAGTACATGCTTCATAATAAACCCACTTATTTTACAGCCATGTATAGTGTACTCAAAATTAATGAAATGTTCATATACCTTTTCATATTGAGTAATCATTGTCCTCAAACCCTCAGCCAAACCAGAGAGCTGCACTCCAGCAGACAGGCGTAAATCTCTGTATCAGAAGTTCTACAGGCAAGTGCAGGAGGAGAGAAAGCCATCTGACTGTGTGGTCCTTTCTGTCACCAACCAGTGTCTGTGAGTACTTGAAAAACACATTACAGATAACGAAGAGGTGCAAGTTTGGGTGACTTTTACATTTGCTGCCCATCAATGAGACAACTCTTAGGGTTATTATTTATGTATTCCTTTTTTTGACCTGTCCTGTCCAGCCTATGGGCATACAGCCTTGGAGATCTAAATGCCCCATTTACTCTGCAACAGCAAGGAGACAGGAAGAAGACTTGACTCGGTCTCACCTGTTGCTTGGTCTTAATTTAATGTGAATATTGGCATTTGGATGTTATTTACTCATGTGGAGGAAACAGGGTCCTGAACCAGACCATCTAGTAGGGTGAAAGAGAGAGAGCAAAACAAATGTCTTTTATAATGACATTTTAGGTGCTTGTGGAAACATACCAATCTTGATGACGGAGATCAGCCAAGAAGCTGAAGTGGAGCAAACTGGTTCAGTCTTGGTTTCATTATACCTTAATATCTTGCTCAGTCAAAGGGTTTTGTGCTTTCATATTTCCCTCTGCACAGATCTGTGAGTGTTGCTGTGATGGTCGGATTGTTGTGCTTCTCCTGAGCTAAGGAGATGATGTTGTTGAATGATTCTGGGAGATCTAAACGCTGAGGTTATTTTCTTTATACTCTCCTGTAGTGACTCACCTCCCCCCACCCCCCTACTCTGATCCATAGGTTTTACTGGCATTTTTACTGGATAGACGTTCAGCTTGCTTTATAGAAGTGCTAATCAGTTTAAGGTCATTCCTGACATGATGAAACCCTCTCTTTACCGAGGTTCAGCAAATGTCTTTTATAATGACATTTTAGGTGCTTGTGGAAACATACCAATCTTGATGACGGAGATCAGCCAAGAAGCTGAAGTGGAGCAAACTGGTTCAGTCTTGGTTTCATTATACCTTAATATCTTGCTCAGTCAAAGGGTATTGTGCTTTCATATTTCCCTCTGCTCAGATCTGTGAGTGTTGCTGTGATGGTCGGATTGTTGTGCTTCTCCTGAGCTAAGGAGATGATGTTGTTGAATGATTCTGCTTGTCACATTATTGTTGAAATATGGTCTTTTACAGCGTCCTTGTTTCGCCCCTCTACAGCAATAATAAAACAAAATGACCATGTCATATCCTTTAATACATTTAAATTCAGTTTGCTAGAAAGCAAGTTTTCTTAGTATCATCAGGAGTAATATTGTACCATAAAAAGATAGACAATAAATAGAAGTTCTGTAAGCACCCTGACCATCCATCCTGTTTGCACCTACTTAATTTATTTACCTGGTTTAAAAGAACACATTTCTATTTGTCAGTAATGCAAAGTAGAAATGCACATATTTATTATTACTGAAACACTCACTGTCTACTAATACATAGGTACAAAATCTAAGGTTGTGTAAGTATCTTAATTTTTACAAACATTTAAACAAGACTATCATTTTAGAGCAGTTTTAAAATTACAAACTGATTTATGCAACATACAACACACAGATTGATGTTTTCTATTGGGAAGTATTATCATACATATTCTCTGTACTGTACATATCAAATGCAACTTGAATTGCACCATGTCTTACATCAAAGCTGCTCAAGTTATATACAGTAACACACTATACACAAGTCCATTATAAAAAAAAAGCTCAAGCTTCTCCATTGCAACATAAATCTCCTCTGTCATACTTGTGGTTGCTTACACTTACATTTACTTCCACTGTAAAAAAGTCGCTTTGGACTTACCTCCATTGGCTACTATAATATAATTAGGTTGTTTGCAAGCAGACATTGTGTGTTTAACGTAAATCTTGATGAAGGCTTTTATTGCACATCTTGCAAACACACAGATGTCATTGTTTTACTATTTAACATATGTTACACAATAAGCACATATTAAAAAACTTGTTATGGTCCTCCAAAGCTCCACACACTTACACACCTGCGTAATTCAAAATCCACTCACAGAACCCAACAGCCAAAAAGAATGCTATTGTTGATAAAGCACATTTAAAATGAAGACATAACTATCACTTCCTGTCAGAGATATAACATAGGGTTCTCTACGTGCTAGTTAAGTTAGTTAAAATAGGAATGTCAAGTTAACAAAGTGTTTCTCTTCCTCTCAAAGGGATTACCCCAAATCGCTAAGCCAGTGCTTGCAAGAACGTGGCCTGTCAGTGGAAATGCTCTACCTTCAGGCGGAATCGGGCCTGACCCGGGCCCTGCAGGATGTCCGGGCAGACGGCTCCCCCATATGTATTCTGGTGGAGCAGACAAACGTAGCTTTGTCCTCCTGCACTGTTATCATATTCTCAAAATCCCTCAAAAGTAAGTCAGTACCCCTCGTATTCCTTAAAATTTATTTAGACCACCTCGCTTATGACCCTCCATCCCTCTTTTAGGCTCAGAGCACATGCCATTTTACGTTCCAGGTTTACTCTACATCATCTTCGAACATAAAATTAGATTTTGTATAAATCCATATAAAGAGCGTTCTACAATTTAAAAACACCAACTGAAGACATCTAAAGCTTCATTTCTGCACACAACTGTTGTGACATGCCCTTAATGGCTAAAATATTCATATCCACGCTACATACAAAGTAAAACAAATCTGCACAATACTCCTTCATTGTCCACAGATCTCGGCAGGCTGGCTATCCACTGGGTAGCATCACGTAACATTTCATACCCAAAAGTCTGGATAAACATGCTCAATATGTTCAAGAAAAACTATGCTTTAACATTACGATTAAATTGCTAGAATTTTTTTTTTAAACTGGGGCATTTCTGATATTGTGTTCAACAATGTATAAGTCAACAGATAGTTTACAAGCAGTCCCAAATGTTAGTCAGAGAGGTTGTAAGACATAAAAATGAAGGTTAATGTTGTAATTGTAGCACCGTTATCTGTTGTAAACATTTTTACTGGTCTGGCTGACCTTACGTGCCTTATAGTAATTGTAGTGTTGTAGTGAAAAGTTGTTTTTCTTAAAATATATGATCATCCAACTGCAGTCTGACCAATATGACTATATTCTCAGAGATTATTGTTACCGAAACCAATAGGTAACAACAATCTCTGGCCAAAAGTTATAAAAATAAAACTCAGGGTAATAAAGATTTCCTTGAATTAGTTTGACATAATGAGGAAACATTTATTCAGTAAACATGAATATAATCATATATCCATGACCTACATACTGTACAACGATTCAAAAAACAAAGTCAACAAATGCGTACTGAGCTATGCCTCTACAGTTATTCCACAAAACCGATATTTTTCAAATTACATGACACAAAATGAATCTGCACCCGGCAAAACAGGGATTTTTCATGATATAAAACAAGAACATCAAAAGTGTGCAGTCTTTAAATGAATGACGATGCTATTCTATGTGGATCAGAATTAAACAAAATAAAAATAAAACGACCAAAATATCTTACTGATCTGTCCAGAAAACCCCATTTCTCCCCTCCCTCACAACAAACCACAACCTAGATTCAACATATCTATTCAGAAGTGCTGCTTACCAAAATACCAGTTTATCAGCTTTATTTGTTGATCTCACCATTACATTAATTTAGATGCATTTAATTTTGAGCTGAGTGACATAGTGCTCTGTTGTTTTATTGTTACGTCTACAGAGTCTTATTTCAGCTCTTTCTCCCACTTCAGTCCACTGACACGTCACTATTAACTACCCGCATTTCCCACTCAGTTCATCGCAACATGCCCAAAGACCAGGCCATGGACTTTGTTGCAGCAGAGTACAGTCAAGGACTTGTCAAAAAGCGACCGCCGAGGGACCCCGCTGACATTGCAGCGCAGGCATCACAGCTGCTGGATGATTTTCTTGATCGAGAAAAGATTGAGCGCCACAGTGTTCCATCGGAAACACGACAGCTCCTCACACTATTGTCTGAGGGGGTGCATCTCTACCCCGAGGAACTGGAAACCATCTCGGGGTACGTCCGTTCTCGGCAGGAGCACATAAAAGGTGAGAGCGCCAAATTCACTATATTTCCGGGAAGAGCCGGGTCTGTTGCTAAGCCAGTGTAAGTGACATCACATCTCCCCTCCCCCCTTTTTTTAATTTACTTTATTTCTCATCAGCCTCCAACACTGATGGGGAGAGGGGGAGCCTGTTACCGCCAGGATTGGGGAAACCACCGCCTTTGCTCCCTACTCCACCTGGGCCCCCTCAACCTCAGTCTGCTGCTGGAGAGGGTCCCTTAGTGGACGAGTCCCTATCTCCACGTGCACCACTCTTACCTTTACCAGGTTGGACCACAGACAAAAAAATCTGTATAGGAAACATATACTCAACAACCATATATATTTTTCCATGAAATGGTCACTACTCTGGTTATGTTTTTTATTTATACCTGTTTCCTTTCCTTCCTTTTTTCAGGGTCTTATCCAAAAACCAAACCTCCACCGCTGCTGGCTCTGCATCGGCTGCCTGCTCCATCACTAGGGGTCCCAGGCTCACATGGCGCTTCGTCCTCACACAGCCCCTACAACCCTTCCGCTGTGACTCGTGGGCCCCTACTGCAACATCCTCCCTTATACCACCCAGTCTCCAGGGGTCCTCTCATTACAAGAGGAGCCCCTCCTTCGCTAAAGAGCTCCCGTCCTCCACTCCTTTCCACTCCAGGTGGGTCACTTAGGAATTTTTCCCCTTCACCATTCTATGAATCTTTTATTAGACATGTAAACTTTTACTTCAACTTGATATTATTTGTGTTTTTCCCCCCATCATTCTTCTTTTCTTGCCCTCTGATAAGGTCCCCCTCTTCTACGTCCAAGTGGCCCCAATCACTAAAGAAAGGACAGGACTTTCTCACACTGTAACACACACAGGCTACAAGCCCCACCAACAGTGTGTCTGTACAGTCAACTCTGAGCATCTCATTTGTTTAGCTGAATGCACAGAGATTCTTGGAAAACAACAGTTCAGGCAAAAGTATCAGTGGTCATGTGATCAGGACTTTTAATTGTTCCGTATATTTCGATATACGGAACAATTAAAATTGAAAATGAAAATGAAAAAAAAAAATTTGAAAATGAAAATGAAAAAATTGAAATATGAAACATAGCCTTTCTGTTGTGTACAGTGTTTCAAAATGGTGCTTACATTTCCTTCTGTTTTCAGGGATTCTCTTTATAAGAGCATCCAAGCGATCAATTAAAGTTTGCGTTCATAAGGTGTATTCTTGTCTCGCATTTTATTTATTTAAAATTTTATTTTTTCGACACAAGTACAAAGTCTTAAAGAGTTTTCTATAATAGTTTCACAATAAAGGTATACAGAATTGTTGGCCCTTTTTTATGACCCTGAAATAAATCTTTTAATTTCCACTGTTTTTTCGTCACAATCATGTGTATTTCTTTGCAGTACTTTAAACGCCATATATCTTGGCCATTTTTTACCAGTTTTGTTTGTGATATGGAAGCACAAGAGGCAGCCTTTAAATGTTTCCCACATTTTAAATATTCCTTGGTTATTAATTTATACAAAATGTAGTTTTTCTCTGTTTACTATAATTCAGGGGAAACACTGACTGAATTCATATTATTATTTCTGCTCTGGTTGTGAGTTGTTGATTGGGATTATTTGTTTGACTCATTGTTTCATTTTGTAAAAATTGTCAAATTGTATGGTATTTGTGAAACTAAGATAAAGCCCCAGTTCTGTAAAATGAGTAAATTGCATCTTGTACATTCTGTTTTTATTTTTATTTAGTTTTAAGTCTCTTTCTCTTTGTTTAAGTTGTAAAATATTCTCTTGAAATTCTTGAATGTGTTGGTTCCATTTAGGAAGCCATCTGCATTTTAAACATCAAAGCGCTGGTTGCATGTTAGAAAGCAGATATTTGTGAATAATTAAATGAAATCAATTTATTCAAGCATTTTCCTTTGTTTTATAGATAATGTTCAAATCATGTGCTCTATAAAAATCACCAGAAATTGTGTGCAGGCTGAGTTATTTAACATTTGAAGAGAGTAAGTAAGATTTTTAAAATTATATTTATAGTTTAGTCTTAATAAAAATGTAAAAGGTTTGAGACACTAAACTAAATGCCATTTGTAAACACAGACTATACAACACGGAAACACAAAGAAATATATATGAAAGTTTTTAGTAATACACAGAATTGAAAAATGTGTTGACATTTATTGAGCTTCCGTTAAACCTGTTATTCCTCCCCATTTCAATGTGTCCATAAAATACAATGTGTGGAAAGACACTCAGATGGTGCTAATATTATTTGCAATTCCTCATTATACTGTTACATCCTCCAAACTCTGGATGGTGATGCACATCTGCTTTTGTCATACACCCAGGGGAAACTTTTCCTTATTATCAGGAGTTTCACTCACTCAACAAAACAACAGTCCACAAGGAAGTCCACTTCCTTTAATAGATCGTTTTATTTTAATAGTAGACAGATTTATTTCAGATTTTTAGATGATTAATGATCTTCCTGTGTTTGTTAAATATAAGAAGCTCAATTAATTTTTGCATGATGACAAATCATTATCTTTAAAAGGCTCATTTAGCTGCAGTAGAATTCGTACTCTGTTTGGTATAAAACTAATTTCTGGCATTTGCAAAATGCAAACATCACTAGTTTGCATATTCCGCTTCCTGTGTTGTTATTGCTGGGCTAGTTTTACTACTTTACTGCAGTATACAAACTGCATATTTAATAATTGTACGAGGGTTTAATAGCTTTTCTTGTATGGGATTTAGGGCCATCTAGTGGTGAGGTTGCAGGTTGAAAATACACAACACATTATTAATCCAGTGTTTTGTTTGTTTTGCTCTAACCTATGTAAACGACTACAAATGCTACAGAATCTGTGGAACCGCATTTGTATCCTACGTAGTTTAATTTTACAGGAACTCATCAAAAAATTAAATTAAATACATAAGAAACAGATAAATTGCTTCCTGTACTGCTGTATACAGTTTTTCCCCTTGATGTGGAGTTCAAATTGGCATTACTTTAATAATGGAATGATTTTCTTTTTGTTCTAATAATTTGAGACACACAAACACAAACACACAGAGGGTGAATATGCCTGAATGTGATGTGCCTGGTTTTCTCCTCTTCCTCCTCTCTTCCTCTCTTCCAGCTGTGGACGCACCACTGTGAGGAGCCCATCAACTCAGGACGTAATGGACAACTGTCTCCACCTCATTACACCAACCGACACACACACACACACTCACTTTGAATGGACACTGTGTGTGTGCGTGTGTGTGCGTGCGTGCGTGAGTGTGTGTGTGTGAAACCAGCAACGTCCTGCTGATGTTGCCGTATTTTAAATTCAAATTTAAAGTCTTTTAATTTAAGTATTTTTTCTTGCTTGGACACGACAATCTGCACAAAACAAAACAAAACAAAACAATCATTTCTAAAGTCTAAAAATGTTTTATTTACAAGTGTGTGTGTGTGTTTATGTGTATGTGTGTGTGTGTGTGTGTGTGTGAACATTTAATAAATGCTAAAATTATAACAAGCCACTAACAGTGATACCAAACAGCAGAGAAGTGCAGAAAGTGCAGACCCCCCCCTTCCACACACACACACACACACACACACACACACACACACACACACGTTGTTCCCCAATCCTCCCACCACTGTTTTCCCACCTCTACCTGGACCCCCCATCCCCCTGTCATAGCTCCTCCACCTCCACGCCTCTCCACTCAAGTCAATTATTTTGCATTTGCGTTGTCTTTGTTGCAAAGCTCGAGTCATTTCAGCAGAAAACACACAGTTAAACAAACCCTCGAGGAACCCGACACCCCCGTCTCTCCTCCTTCACCCCCTCCTTGCCCTCCTGCCTCTTACCTATCATCTCCTCTCCTCCTCGCCCCCCCGCCCGGCTCAATCTCGTCCTCCTCGTTCTCAGCTCTCCACTGGATATCAATCAGAATCTATCACTCCACCTATTCCTGCTGCTGTTGTGTCAGAATTCACAGGAACTTCATCAAATGGGAAACTGTTTCATTGTTACACCGAACCCTGACTGTGTGTGTGTGTGTGTTTGTGTGTGTGTGTGTGTGTCTGCCAGATCTGCATGATAGAATTAATGGAATGCATACACACTTCCTCATCACCCAGCATCACGTTCAGGTCACACACACACACACTCACATAACCAGCACCTACCACATCACACACACACACACACACACAGACACGTATACACACATTAGGGTGTTAATTGTTGTGATAACACCTTCCAATAACAAGTCTCTAATTATCAACATGTTTGGCTGTTGGAGTGTGTATCTGGCACTTGTGTATGCATCATGGGGTGAGTGTGTTTGAGTGTGTGCCAGTATGAGGTGTGGCACCAGGGAAGAAGGTTTGATGATTTTGAAATATGCTGCTGCTGCTGCTCTGTGTGTGTGAGTCTATCTGTGTGTGTGTGTGTGTGTGTGTGTGTGCTGTATACTGTCATGTATGGGGTGCTGATGTCTCAGTTTCAGTCCACATTTGCATATGACAGGGGCCTTTTGTCCTTTGCTGTGTTGCAGATGATCTGTTTGAGAAGTTACAGCTTATTTACCGACACACAATCGCCAACATTTCACACATTTTTTTTATCAGTATCACAAAAAGTCATTATTAATTGAAATGATTTTATTGAAATAGGAATATTGCACACAGGGACTTAACACTGAAGCTGCTGTCTAAAATTATTTTAGAAAAACAATTATAAAATATTTAAAAACAAACATAGATAAATGATGGACCCGTTCATTATCATTGTCACTGTGTAACAAAGTGTAGCCATGTAATGTGTACACATGACCAGGCCTCAGTTCCTCATTCTTGTTGTCGACGCGGCCGTAAACAAACAAACAAACATCCACAAACCATATGGAGACAGTACAGCTGAGATCATGTGCCGTCAGTGAGCGGAGGAGACGAGCAGCTCTTTGAGGAGGAGTCAGGATCACTTTGTAGAATAAAGCAGCTGGCTGTGTGGTGGGCTGGCTACCTGACAGACTGCCTGGCTAACTGCTTGCTGGCTGCTTTGCTGTCTGTCTGCCAGGCTGCTGGGTGATGTGCGCGGGCAGCTGGTTGCTCTCCTGGCTGGATGACTGTTTGACGGAGTGAGCGGCTGGCCCTGTGCCTGACTGCCTGGCTGCTGGTCTGGCTGCGTGCCCGCTTGGCAAGCCGGCGGGCCCAGCTGCGTCCTGAGCCAGGCCCCTGCGCCCCACCAGATCTTAATTGGGTTAAGTTTGTCCGCCACAGATAACACTTCCTCCTTCTTCTGAGAGTATGAGAACAACAACAACAACAAAAAAGAAAGGCCTGGCACTAATGATGCTCTTTAATGGGGCTCTTTTCTGTTTAGGTGGAGGGAAATTAGGAAAAAGGAGGTGGGTTCCCCACAGAGAGAATCAGTAGAGGGAGCTGTGGTTTTGTTCGGAGCTGAGTGCTCAATGAGAAACGAGCGTTTGGAGAAAACGCAGAGACGAAAACAAAGTCGAGTCGGTTTGCGCTGTTTCCTTCTGACAGCCCCTCCTGACTACGACTGGCAAGAGGCCTGAGAGATGGAGACGCACAGGAATACAGATGTGTCACTCTGTGTGTGTGTGTGTGTGTGTGTGTGTGTGCATAAAGTCACTCACACAGTTCCTCGCGTTTTTGGTTCAAACTAATGTAATGTTCTGTAAATCCTCCGGCTGAAGAAAGAAATCCAGCAGACGGAGTTGATGAACAGTAACAGTGTAACAGGTAGAGCCAGTGGACAAAATAAAGTCCAGTTCTGTAAATATACAAACAAACAACTATTGTGACTATATGATTTACACAACAATCATTCTTTACATATTCTGTTTTTTAAAAAAAAAAAAGACTGAGAAATTATGAAATTATGAGAAATGATTTAATCAAGTACATTCATATTTATTCAGATGATACCTCGAGCTTTTATTTTGCCAGAATGCCAAACAGGCTCAAACACCAGCTACTCAAAGTCAAACCAGTGTCTTATCCTAATTACCACAATCATCATCATCATCATCATCATCATCATCATCATCATGTCTTTGGAGACTTCAGACAGCTGGAATCCTGAACCAATCCGCCTCCTCCCTCTCTCTCTCTCTCTCTCTCTAAAACACACACACACACACACACGCGCATCATCACATGCTAATGCCCCCTGTGAGCACACACAATCCTAAACATGCAGCGTGTCCATCCATAATGGTCATGCAGAAGATCAACAAACCAAGAATCCACAGGCGGCCATTACTCTGGTCAACTCTACCAGCACTGGAGTCAGCTCTCTCACTTGTCAACACACACACACATCGACGCACACTCGTTGCGTGCTGGTGGCTCGGAGCCCACAGTGAGTGGAGACTAAAGAATGTGGCTTTGCAGTATTTAAATCAGTTAGGTCTAATTATTCCGTGTAAAAATAGCTGATATCTGGGTCAAAAGCATGGAGATGGAACGCGGCCGTCTGCAGAGGGAAGACCTGGTGGAGCTGGTGAGAGTTCAACACAGCGGAGGACATGGAGAGAGGGATGAGGAGAGAAGATGCAGAGAGAGAGAGAGAGAGAGAGAGAGAGTGCTTTAGGCAACATAAATATAACATTAACTTTATCCGCTAGTGTCAGGAAGACAAGCAGCACAATGGGCCCGCGTTTAGAAGTGGTGTCTGAGGGTGTGGAGAATAGACTGCACTGCCTCCTCAGACAGTGTGTGTGTGTGTGTGTGTGTGTGCGTGCGCGCACAGAACACCAGAGAAGAGAGTGATGTCATCAGCACGTAAAGTTATTCTGCAGGTTCACGCTGATGCGGTGACCTGCCCCCTGCAGCCAGCACCCGGTGTTTACAAAGGATGCTCTCGCTCCCTGTGTCATGTGACCAACGACCAATGACAATCCCTCAGTGTTACGACAAAACTTGTTAATAAGACACAGTGACGTGGACCGTATTGTAAACACACACGCACACACACACTTCTGACACACTATACCACTGTAAAAAAAATGCTGCTGCTGTTCAGGTATGTAATCATGAAGCCAAAACACATTTTTTTGGTGGTGGTGGTGATGGGGTGGTGGTGGGATGGGGGGGGGTGGCAGTAAGTCTATTATCTGCCCCTGGTTTACTCCACTGACCTCCTGTCTGCATCAGGCCTCACTGCACGTCTGCTGGTCGACTTATTCAGTGGCTGCTACTTGTTGTTCTCTTGTGTCTCTGCAGAGGAAGAAGAAGAAAAAAAGGACAAATCCGTGCACAGATGATGGGGGGGGGGGGGGGGGGTAATCGGCAGCTCTGTGATTCAACAATGCGACTCTCAGAAGCTGTTCAGACCCGGGCTCTGTCCTTGACCCTTAAGGAGCTTGTAACGTGGGCTTCTTTTCTCCCGCCTCCCTTTGTATGCACCGGCTGAAACGGGGGGGGGGGGGCCCCCACTCTGGGGGAGCCGTGCATGTGCACACACACACACACACACACACATGTGCACACTGGTTTCCGGGTGTGCACTCGTTTCATGGGTGGGGGAGAGGTGAAGGTATGAGGGTGAGGCAGAAAGGGTGGGTGTACAAGGGGAGGGTACAGACAGAGGAGCCTACGCCCCCCCCCACCCCACCCCACCCCTCCACCGTCCCCGAAGCCCAGCAGGGGTCAGTCTTAAAGGCCGCTCTGTGTCTCCTTGGGAGGACTGGGCTTTGGGGAGGGCGGAGGGCTCGATCTGCGGAGGCCGGTGGTCCTGCTGGTCAGCACAGAGAGCTCCACGTTACCCAGTTATCCATGACAACCAGAAGAGGGGGGGGGGGGGGCTGCATGGAAAAGCTCAGCTGTGGTCAGAGAGCGCTCAGTGGGAGCAGAGAGTGAAGAACAAAGCACCCAGTGATTTTCATTTTTCTCCTCTACTCTCTTTGTCTGCTTTATATTGTACACAGACATGTGTCCCATGATGTCCCACACACACACACACACACACACACACACACACACACACACACAACGTTCACGCAGGAGAAGACAACAGGGGAGAATCAATAACATTTTTATGTAAACATCTGGACAGATTTTACATAATAAACAAGCATCCAATTAAACGCACAGACACGTGACTCTGGTCATGTACTGTGCTTATAGGTTTTTATTTAAATACATATATGTAACATATAGTAAGACACCAAATGTTGTCATAATTGTGATTATTTTTTAACCTGTCTCATCTGTGGAACTTATTTACTTGTTACTTTTACACGCTGTTTGTCAATTTTAACTTAATTTGTGTCATTTTGTTATTTCTCCTCTGACAGTGTTTTCTTGTTGTACGGTGTCCTTGAGTGCCAGAAAGGCGCCCATAAATAAAATGAATTATTATTCATTATTATGATTATAATCACCGCCAATCAACTTATTGATTTCGCTCTCACACCTCTTCCACATCCCACTTTGATCCAACCCACATTTTCCATCTCTCTCTTCCCTCTGGAGCCTCAGAGTCCCTGTTGTAGTTGCACCTTTTGGCCGCAGCTGGGCGCTGTTGCCTAGCTCTGCCCCTGCCTCCCCTCTCTCTCTCTCTCCCTCCCTCTCTCTCTCTCTCTCTCTCTCTCTCCATCAGCCCTGCCTGCCTCTCTCCTGCCTCTCCGCCTCAGCCAACCCGGGCTGTGCCGAGCTGCTCCCTGCGGGATCAGAGCGCTCCCCCGCCGGGACCCTTCTCTCACATCCCCCTGCTGGGACGCGGCTACATTTCCAGCCAAGCACTGCCTGCCTTGGCTTTATTATGTGTGTCTGCGCCGCAGCCCCGCCAGCAGAGGCAGGCAGAGGAGGAGGAGGAGGAGGAGGAGGAGGAGGAGGGAGACTGGTAGCCAGAGTCAGGACAAAGAAAAAGCAGGGAGACAGAGGCTAGCGGAGGGTTGGACCAGGACTCATCTCCTCACACCGCCGCCGCTGCTGCTGCTGCTGCTGCTGCTGCGGGAGCGTGCGGGAGCGTGCGGGGACATTAACAGATAGAGAGCCGGGCTATAGTCAGTGTCAGTGAGCAGTGTCCCCCCCTCGGGGTGGAGATGCAGGGGAAGAGCGCAGTGTCCGTGCCACCAGACCACCACCACCTCCTCCACCACCTCCACCTCCACTGCCCAGTGTAGAATAGCGGGACGCAGCTGGGTCGGGTCGGGATCGGGTTCCGCTTTCCACGAGGGAGGAGGGACAAAAAAAACCCAAACAGACTGAAACAGTGTCGATAAACTAGAAAAGAGAAGTGAGGAAGGAAAGAAATAAAAGCAGTGCGCGCGCCGCGGCTCCTCACCTGGACCTTTACGCACCGCCGCGCGGCGCCGCGCTCGGACCCGTGCAGCTGTCAGTGTGAGCGGGACGCCGCTCAGGTGTTGGCCGCGTGGTGCCGGGAGAACCGGCCGGAGCCGCGAGAGCGTCCGGGGCTGCGCCGGGGGAGCGGCACGCGCGCGGGGTAAAGAGGAGAGGAGGAAAGAGAGGGTGTCTCGGTGGTGAGGAGGAGGAGGGGACGTGAAGGGGAAGTTGCTTGTTCCCGTTTGTTCCACAGGTTGGAGGGAAAAGCGCAGCGGAGGAACCGGGCGCCGCCTCCGTGCCGCTGCGCCCCCGGTGCGCACGGCTTGTTGTCGCCGGACTAACGCGCGTCTCCCGCACAGAGACCGAGGCTGCCGCATTGCAACAGGCGGAGTGGTGGAAGAGGAGGAGGTGCAGGAGGAGGTGGTGGAGGAGGTGGAGGAGAGAGAACCTCGCAGAGCTTCCACTCACCGGAAGAAAAACAATCCAGACAACACTCGTGTCCCGGGCGGAGATGTCGAGACGCAAACAGGCCAAGCCGCGATCAGTGAAAGGTAAGAAGCGGTCAATGCACCCCCCCCCCCCCCCCCCCCCCCCCCCCCCCCCCCCCCCCCCCCCCCCCCCCCCCCCACACACACACACACACACACACACACACACACACTGCCTCGTGTCGGTGAATCCATTTCCCAAAGCCAAAGGTGAACGAGTGTCACTAATGAACCTGTTCGTGTCTGTGCTGCTCATTGGTTCATAGTTTGTACGTGGTCACGGCACGAGGCCGACGGAAGTGTTGGATTGATGTTTTTTTTTTTTTTTAAATAATTGTGTTTGATGTGTTTCCTGTTTGTTGGCGTCAGAGTCACAGTTGTGTGGTGGATCGCGGTCTGGATTGTCATGGATTTGCTGGTGTCCCGTTCTGTTGTGTTTTTTTAAAAAGGTTTTTTTTTGACCCCATCATCAAAACATTCATGAAAACCCCAACTTTTCTTCCCCCCAACCCCTCATTCCATTCCACCCCCCCGTTTATTTTTCCTGTTCCATTCCAGGAGAATATTTATGGACTTTTAGACGACTGCCGCTCACAGAAACGGAAAGACTGGAAGTTACAGATTAATTTTCCAGTCCAAATTGTTTATGGGAATTCTGGAAGTCATTATATCAATAAAAATGACTCCATTAAAACGAAGCCTTAGTTTCCATTTCTCATAAAATGGTATTCATAGCTCCGCATGGGTGAGTGGGCATCATGCATGAGGGCATGTGTTGGCCTTGGCCTCCATGTTTTCTTTATGGGACCCAGATGGGCAATGGGACAGGGCTGACCATGTGGTCCCCCCCCCCCCCCCTCCATATAGGTATTCCCTTTCCCGGGTTTATCCGGGGAAAGATGGAATGATTCCGATTGGAATGGTAGATTAATTAGCAGACGTGACCTTTATCGTAGGACTGAAGCCTTTTTCTCAGCTTGTGAAGTTGAGTCCGTTTCATGGGTTAGTGCGGTGGGGATTTGTTGTTGTTTTGTGTGTGTGTGTGTGTGTGTTATTGTGTCTCACACAGAGATGAGTATGTGATTGTGACACCGTTCACTGTGTGGTTTGGTGAATGCAGGGGAGAACCGACGTGGTCCACGGTGCAGACTCACAGGGTGGAAGAGGAATCTCCTGCATTGATGCATTAGATGGATAATGAAGGGTTCAAACTTGCTGACTCGGCAACACAATTTGTGACCACCACGCTTTCCTTATTGTGTTGGCGGGGGGAACAAATGGCAGTGTATTGTCTGCATCGTCGTCGATATTGGTGATTGACTCAGACTCTGTGAAACAGAATAAACACGTCCAACCCTCCCCCCCCCCGATGTTTGAAGGCCGCAGTAAATCACAGGCTGCATTCGTCCACCTATTGTTTTTTTCTTCTTTTAAATGAACGATTGGATCGTTGTGTTGACATTGTTTGAGCGACAGTATGAGATAGAATATTTATGGACTTTTAGACGACTGCCGCTCACAGAAACGGAAAGACTGGAAGTTACAGATTCATTTTCCAATCCAAATTGTTTATGGGAATTCTGGAAGTCATTAAAAATATGACTCCATTAAAACGAAGCCTTAGTTTCCATTTCTCATAAAATGGTATTCATAGCTCCACATGGGTGAGTGGGCATCATGCATGAGGGCATGTGTTGGCCTTGGCCTCCATGTTTTCTTTATGGGACCCAGATGGGCAATGGGACAGGGCTGACCATGTGGTCCCCCCCCCCGTCCATATAGGTATTCCATTTCCCGGGTTTATCCGGGGAAAGATGGAATGATTCCGATTGGAATGGTAGATTAATTAGCAGCCGTGACCTTCATCGTAGGACTGAAGCCTTTTTCTCAGCTTATGAAGTTGAGTCCGTTTCATGGGTTAGTGCGGTGGGATTTGTTGTTGTTTTGTGTGTGTGTGTGTGTGTGTGTGTTATTGTGTGTCACACAGAGATGAGTGTGTGATTGTGACACCGTTCACTGTGTGGTTTGGTGAATGCAGGGGAGAACCGACGTGGTCCACGGTGCAGACTCACAGGGTGGAAGAGGAATCTCCTGCATTGATGCATTAGATGGATAATGAAGGGTTCAAACTTGCTGACTCGGCAACACAATTTGTGACCACCACGCTTTCCTTATTGTGTTGGCGGGGGGAACAAATGGCAGTGTATTGTCTGCATCGTCGTCGATATTGGTGATTGACTCAGACTCTGTGAAACAGAATAAACACGTCCAACCCTCCCCCCCCCCGATGTTTGAAGGCCGCAGTAAATCACAGGCTGCATTCGTCCACCTATTGTTTTTTTTCTTTTAAATGAACGATTGGATCGTTGTGTTGACATTGTTTGAGCGACAGTATGAGACTTTAAAATACAGACCACTGTATTCATAACAATGTGAAATGCTGTAACAGACAAACGTTTGACTCAAAGCCTCCTGATGGATCAGTGTGTGCAAACCAGCTGGTCAATAATCAGTGTGCGTATTGTTGTTCCATCATGTCAGTGATGTCGTACGAACGTCTAGTCGACGTGACGGGAAAGATGCGGTTGTCATTTGGTTTGTGATGTTTTTTTTCGATTGTTGTGCACTTTGTGTCTGTGTGTGTCTGTGTGTGTCCATGTGTGTGTGTGTGTGCATGTGCGTGTACATGCTTACACTCACTCTAGATTCCTAGATTTGTGTTTGCATGTTTGCATGCATCATGGTCAGCAAGTGTGTGTGTGTGTATGTGTGTGTGTGTGTGTGTGTGTGTGTGTGTGTGTGTGCCTGCATAACGAGAGCTTAGCTTTAGTCAGGCAGCCAAGTGAAGCAGAGCGGAGCAAAGCTGAGGCTGACGACCACCTCTCTCTCTCTCTCTCTGTGTGTGTGTGTGTGTGTGTGTGCAGCAAAGGTAACATGGCCCTGGTGGTCTCGCCGTGCATAAGCACTGTGCGCTTTGTGTATGTGTACTCATGCATCTGTGTGTGTACATGCGCGTTGCTATCGGGCCTCCACACCTTGCCCCTCTGACGGCTCGGCAAGTGGGCGGGAGATGAGAGCGGGTCGGAGGAGAGGTGGATAGAGATGGAGGAGAGGGAGCGAGGGAAGGGGAAAGGGTAGAAGAGAGGGGGAAAGGTGTGTGAGGGCGGGGGGGGGGCTTAGGAGGGGGCATCACCAGGGGATTATCTGTGTTTTCATGTTCTCCCGTCTCTCACCTGCTCGCCCAGCTGTGACTGCATGGCTGGCGTGCTCGACGACTCATCGTCCAGCCAGCCGCACACACACACACACACACACACACACACACACAACAACAAACACGCAAACAAGTCCCACCTCGTCCATCTCCTGCTGCAGACTCACACTGACCTGACTGTGTGAACAGGGGGACCGGGGGTCTCAGCCTCTGCCTCAGAGTTATGGCTGTTTCAGTAAATCCACCAATAATCGAAGCTAACGAGTAACAGGTAAGATGAACATGTTACTGTTACTCAAACCCCCACTGGCTTCAGAAACCTGATGTTATTATTTGACTGTGTAGTGCAGCTTGATGAATGACATCGGTGTCTTAAACACGTAAAACTAATTTATGAACAAAACAATTCATTAAACTAACGATTTCCGTTATTGCCACATGGTTGACCTGTTTCATGAAAACAGTCAAAGTAGAAAAGTGAAGACCAGCAGCACGTTAGCGCTGATGCTACTGCGGCTAAGCTCCTCTGATGGACCGACTGGACCAGTCCAGCCTTTGTACTGATTAGACCTTGTTAACAGTGGTGGGACTTGGCTAATTGCGGCCTGTTAATTGAACACGGTGATGGGCCGTGAAACCAGCTGATGGGGAGGGAGGAGAGGAGGAGAGGAGGAGAGGAGGAGAGACGGCGCCGGCGTCTCTCTTATCAAACTGTTATTTCGGGAGGATTAATCCGTCTTTAATGTTCGTCTTTAGCAAAGCGAAGCAGCAAAACTCTGTCTCTCTCTCTCTCTCTCTCTCTCTCTCCCTCTCTCTCTCTCTCTCTGTCAGCTCTCAGCCCCTCGAGTCTCTCATGCATTATGTAGCGATGATTATTACTTAATTACACATTAATAAATCCGCTTCATTTGCAGGACATTAAGCCGGAGTTGAGCACATATGACAAGAAGATGGAGGGGTTGGGGTTGGGGGGGTTGGGGGGGGGGGGGGGGGGGGGGGGGGGGGGGGGGGGGGGGGGGGGGGGGGGGGGGGGGGGTCAGATGAGGAGCGGGAGCACTTACTGTTTAACATTTATTTGGTTTGTTGTTTATGGTTAGTGGAGCCGTGTGAGTCCTTGGACCTGGAGGGACAGAGGGGGAGGTTAAGTTAACTGTCGCCCTGCGTTGAGCCGAGCTGTTCTGGGCTAATGACACCGCTTCCCCTCTCTCTCTCTCTCTCTCTCTCTCTCTCTCTGAACATACGAAAGTCCCATTTTCTAAATATCTGATTTGTTGTTGTGAAACATCATTTGGTGTAATATTATAAATAAATAAATAATAAATATAGCATATAGCAAGATAGCATCGCAGAGTCTGACTCTGCATTGTTGTGTGCTGCATGAATTGCTCAACGCTCCTGGCCTGTTTGGAATTGGTGTATTTCACAATGTGACATCATCTGATCATTGCCGATTGAATCATCAATTAAATGATCAACGGTCTAAAATACATACATTGTTTTTCATGTCAGTGTAAAATAAGCTTATGTGGCTTGACACTGTCTAACGCACACTGGCTCCGGCTCCATGATATTTCATGTAAGTGTGTGATTTAAATCTAACAAGAGACTCTGGGATTGTAATTATTCATAGCCTGGAGTTAAAGTTATTGTCAATTAACTTGAACTTAACAACCATCAACCCACCGAATGTAGGTAAAAGTTAATTGTGCTGGGAAATATCATGGCGTTACAAGACCGCTTTTTTTTTCTTTTTTTAAATCGCTGAAACTGGTTGTGATTTTCCTGCAAAGGCAAATATAAGGGAACAAGTGCAGGTTACGCGTCATGTGTGGTGAGACGGGTCCATGTGTGGTGAGACGGGTCCATGTGTGATGAGACGGGTCCATGTGTGATGAGACGGGTCCATGTGTGATGGGACGGGTCCATGTGTGGTGAGACGGGTCCATGTATGATGAGACGGGTCCATGTGTGATGAGACGGGTCCATGTGTGGTGAGACGGGTCCATGTATGATGAGACGGGTCCATGTGTGGTGAGACGGGTCCATGTGTGATGAGACGGGTCCATGTGTGGTGAGACGGGTCCATGTGTGTTTGGGTTTTTTGTGTTTATGTAAGTGTTGGTACCTGGTACCTGCTAGTATGAGCTGTGTTTTCCAGCAGCAGTGTTCCGGAGGCCTGTGTGTGTGTGTGTGCGTGTGTGTGTGTGTGTGTGTGTGTGTGTCTATAAATATAGTACAGTACAGTTCAGCTCCTATTTTTCTCCCCCTCTCACCATCCAGTCTATTTTTCTTCTTTTCTCCCCCCCCCCACCATCTGGCTTTACCATTAGGTCCGCTGTAATGTCACCCCCCTGGCAGAGCACAGAGACGTTCACAGGGCGACTGGCTCCTATAAAACTCCGACACACTACACATGTGGCTTGGATTACACGGAAGACGACAATATCTTGTTTTTTGTTGTTGTTGTTGTGTTTTTGCAGGTACATCTGAGTGAAGGCACGGCGGCATGTCGTTTTTGTCAGCGAGGAAAGTTGACAATCGATCTTGTTTTTCGTGTGTGCAGCTATAAATAGTATAAGCAGTAGCATAAGCAGTAGCACAATCAGCATGCGTACAACACAAAGGCCCTGTATTGGCTTTGCATTAAGGCTTGCTGAACCATTAAATGGCTTTCCAAAAGCTTTGTTAGAAATTCCATTGACTTCTCAGCAGGGGTGCATTTGACTGTTTGCTAGTTGCGTGTGTGTGTGTGTGTGTGTGTGTGTGTTTCAAACAGGACAAAACAAGCTAAAGTAATTGTTGATTGGTGGAGCCCAGCGGTTCCATGCATCGAATTTAACTGGAGTCCTGTTGATCCGCTCTCAATTAGAACCAAATTACTGCGCAACTGACGGCTCACAGAGTAAAGACGTCCACGCTCCGTCTCTGCACCAGCAGAAAGAATCATAAGATCAATGACGGCTGCATTCCATGTAGCTGTCTCGGTTTCCAGGTACTGCGTTGTGCAGGTTGTCACACGGCCGCTGCACACGGAGACACTTTTGTCCTCGTCACCTTTAGAAAGCTTTTCACAAAGTGGCCAGAGACGTGGAAACAACTGCGTGTTGACACAGAATAAATGAAGAAATAAAATTAAGCCTTTTTAAAAAAAAAAATAAAAAATCGGACTCATTTGAGCACTGTGCAGTTACGTGATCTCGCTGACCCTTTAAAGGGACAGTTTGTGACATTAATGTAAAACAACAAACAACAAACAGGTTTAATGGGGGAAAATGTGTTTTTGTTGTCCGTGAGGGAAAGGTCATATCATCTGGTCGGCTTGGTCAGGATTGTGTTGCATTGTGTGTATGTGTGGGTGCGTGAAGTCCCTCAGTGAGGTGGTGCGTATGCCAGAGACAACTCCTTATCAGCGAGCGGCCGGGTGTGTTAGTGCACGTGTGCACGAGCGCGCGTGAGAGCGGGGCATCATGGGCCAGCTCTGTGCCACTGCAGCGGCTTAGCTAGCCTCGTTTATCAGCTGCAAACTCACTGGACCTTAACACACACCCGTCCCTCTGGACACACACACACACACACACACACACACACACACACACACACACACACAGTGCGGCTGAGCTCTGTGCATGCACATAACCTCAGCTTTTAAGAAGAGAAAGATGATGCTTGTGTGACTATACACACACACACACACACACACACACACACACACACACACACACACACACACACACACACAAACAGTCCAGAACTTGCTTGCCAAGTCTGTATCCCCCACCACTAGATATCCTCAGAGGACGTAGGCCCTTCTAAGTTTTCTTGAAGGCTGTGTGTGTGTGTGTGTGTGTGTGTGTGTGTGTGTGTGCGTGTGTGCAATGATGTGTGCAGACTCTTATAGTCTCTTACTTACACATTGTGCTTGTTTCTTTGTTCGACACTGACTGTTTTCCTGCAGTGTATTTGTCTGACTGTACCAGTGTGTGTGTGTGTGTGTGTGTGTGTGTGTGTGTGTGTGTGTTTGTGTGAAATAAAGGCCCGTGTTCTCCTGGTTCAAACCTTATTGGACGTCTGACTGCTACAACGACTAAAGATGAACGAACAGATGAATCTTTCATGAACTCTTCTAATATTTGATCTGTGATGATCATATAGGCGTTTCTACGTGACAATCAATTATTTTCCCTATTGACTGATTGATTGATTGATTGATTTCTTCCTGAACGTATCCATCCTTCATCTGTCTTCTTGTACCTGGAGAGAACTCCGGCAACAACGTTACCCAGTTTACCCAGTCTAATTATTTATGCAGTGAAGATCCATTTAAAAAAAGAGTTGTTAACTCTTTAGAGTCACTAAGATGCCACTGATAAGACAGTATGCATGTGATGTGCTACATAGACATTCACGGACATTCGGCTAAATCATGTTGAATTGGTTTAGCAACAGAAGTAGAGGTTTTTTCAACCTCCACTCTTTAGCGCATCTTGAAACATCCTGCGTTTCTCCCCCATCATACACCCCCCCACACACACACACACACATCTTTTCCTATTTTGTACATTAAACATTAGTGGTGGGGGCAATTAGCAGTATCCCTCTGCACACCTGGCTGATGCATAATATATTTACTGGGCTTTTCCTCCCTTCTCACACTCGCACACGTTTTGATGTATGTTTATAAGATATTCCAGTTTTTTTTAATGGCCTTCAGAGGCATATGGGGAAAAAAACAATGGTCTTGTTCGATTTTCAGTCTTTTCCCTGATTTTCAACCCTTATTCCTTAATATAAAATAATAAAATATCTTCTTCGTCTAAGAATTTATTTTTTTTTTTGTCTCGAGTTCTCTGAAGCATCGATCGTATAACCTGCCAACCAGTTTGCATGTTCTCCCTGTAGCTGCCTAGGTGTGATTGTGAGGGAGGATGGTTGTTTGTCTCAGACCTGTGATATATGGACAACCTGTCCCCGGTGTACCCCACCTCGCTCCCTCGGTCAGACGGGGCTGTCCCCACTTGACCCTTTAATAAGGAGAAGTGGATGGATGGATAAACACTGAGCAATCTCATTTCTCTTTCTTCTCACTTTGAAGAAGTTCTCATTGACTTTTCATTAACATGTGATTAATTAATATGTGTGGGACACGTCTGTCCACCAAAACCCCCAAAACTGCTTTTCTGACTTTTCTGCTGATTTATTCATTTATCCATTCTTTTTTTTTTCAGCTTTCCTTTTGCCCGTTGTGCTCGCATGCAGACATACTCGCTTGTAACCCCCCCCTACTCCAACTTCCACACACTCGCGCACACACACCATGAACCCAGACTCATGTGCATTGTCCTCAGAGCGTGGAGTCTTGAACAGAACAAGCTGCTGGCGTTGTGTTCCTCTTTTATTGGACACTCTGCCGGCTCTTTGTAGCGCACCCCACCATAGTCTTACCAATGGTCCCTTTTGTGCTGGAGTCCTCAGTTGGTTTTTCCAACTCCTTTCCATTCACCTCCCAGTCAAAAGGCAAGAGCGTCCTGCTGTGCGACGCACAATGGAGCAAAAGAGAGCGAGCGAGGGCTGCGGCGAGCGACTGAACAAGTGAGCGAGAGAGGCTGAATACAGAGTAGGAAAGAAAACATCGCTTTAAAGGCAGTTTATTGTAACTTGTAAATGCTCGTCTCATTTCGACCGGCGCAATACAGCATTAGATTGAATCGGCTGTTGTTTCTGTGCATCAGTGAGACATATTTGCATGACGTCGGTTCAGAAAGGCCAGAGTGTATCTGAATGTATCTGTTCCCTGATGCCGCTGAGCTTGCATCTCTCTCGTTAGTAGAATAATATCCTTTTAGGTAAACGACTTTCACGACTCTGAGCCGGTGTGTTTGTAGTCTCTCCACGTATTGATATGCTGGAGCTTGACTCATATCAGTTACTGAGTCAGCCTTAAGTTGCAAGTGTTAGCTGATTGATTTTTTCCTTTTTTTTTTTTTTTTTGCATCCTTGGAATGAAAATCTGTTGCTAAGCAATGTTAGCAAAGACTGACTCACTGACTGTGTTGTATTTGTTGCCAGGCAACATTACGTTATTGAATGTGGCGAGGAAGCAGTGGGAAATGATTAGGATGTGTGAAGGAAGCAAAACAATCAACCCTCCAACTTACAAACAAAAAGTTAGCGTCAAAATGTTTCATTTAAATTCAAAGACATGAAATCTTCTACAGACGTAAAGGGTTTGGTTATTTTTGTCTAATATTCGATTATAAATCCAGTCAAACATATAAACACTCAGATCTGTTCATTTCATTCTCAGTCTAAAAAAAATGCCCACCCCCTCATCACCACCTCCCCTCCAGCCCTCACCACTCATATTGTTCATGTAGGATACTGTATGTGTTTGTGGGCCCGTCCACCAGCTCAGTGGTGAACTTGGTGCCTTTTATTTGACACGTGTGTGTGTGTGTCCGTGTGTGTGTGTGTGTGTGTGTGTGTGTGTGTGTGTGTGTGGTGAGAGAAGTTTGCTGGTAAAACTTCTAGTTCAGTTATTTCTGGCGCCCTCCCCAGAGTCGAGGTGCTCCAGAGGAATGTTGTCCCTCTCCTCCTCCTCCTCCTGCCCTCCCTCCCTCTCTCTCTCTCTCTCTGTCCTCCTCCTTATCTCTCTCCTCCCCTGCCCTCCTTCACCTCTCGTGCCTCCTCACCTCTTCTCTCAGTCTCATCTCTGTCCCTCGCAAACCTCTCTTCCCATCCTCTCTCCTCCTTCCTGTTTGGTTAAAAAAAAAAAAAAAAAAAGCCCCACAAAAATCTTTATCCTTTACACCTCCGTCTCCTCCTCCTGTCTTCATCTCTCCCCTGCTATCGATCCCTCTTCCCGCCACACGCTCTCTGACAGACCGAAAAACAAATGTCAGATCAGAGAGGCTCTTTAATCTCAAGCTGTGTTGTTTGGCCCCCGAACATCAACTCGGTGCTTGTCACTCTGTGTGTGTGTGTGTGTGTGTGTGTGTGTGTGAGAGAAATGGAGTGCTCTGCTCTCTGGGTGTGGAGAGTGGTGGAATTGTTTTTGTAGTACGTCACGCACCTTGCACATTCAGCCACTTCCTGAGTCGGAATGATCCGGTATCAGGATTTATCCAATAATAAAAGAAGGAAACCTTTACACCTGTAACGGCGATGTCGTTCTGTCTTGATTCAATGTCCCACTTTAACATTCATGATTTATTTTTGGACTCAAGCCTTTGTAACGGTGAACTGACGCGATGGAGTCAGTGTCTTTATGTCGTCGTATGGTGTTGAGGGTCGGTTCAGGGTCGCCGGCGAGGTTGCATAGCAACTTGGTCCGTCAACGCACTTAGAGCTCGTATGCAGACGTAAACAAAAGAGGAGTTGCGGGACAAAAGGAAGTGGAAAGATGAAGTGTGGTTGGGATGGAGGTAGAGAGAAGAATGATGATGGCAGCGATATGAGAGTGAGGAGAAAGGTGAAAAATGGTGGATGAAAAAAGAGAGCGAGAGATGGAAAAGGATGAGAGAGAGAGAGAGAGAGAGAGAGAGAGAGAGAGGGCGATGGAGCTTGTCCGCCAGGCTCGTTTGGTTGTTGTTCGTTCTCTGTGCCATCCATCTAAGCCCTCTGTTACCTCCGTCCCTTCACACACACACACACACACACACACACACACACACACACACACTGTCCCAAACCCCAGTCGAGCCTGGTGTTTCTGGCCAGTGGTTCAGTGTGTGTGTGTGTGTGTGTGTATGTGTGTGTGTGTGTGTGTGTGTTGATGTGTGTTAAGGCTGTTTGGTGCAGACAGGCGGAGAGCGCCGTTTTACTGCTGATAAAAGTATTTGGTTAATCAGCTTCTGTCCTCGTCCCCCGACTTGTCCTGTTTGCATGTGTGTGTGTGTGTGTTTGACACAGGCCATTGGAGTCGGTGGGGGTCCCGGGGGGTGGGCTGGGGATGGAGATTGGCATCAGCTCTCGGCCAGTAGCGTCACAAAGTCGCTCCCGGGGGACGGGAGGGGCGGCCAATGAGAGAATCCCTCTGGACCCGGTCGGGAGAAAGCGGCGTGGGGAGGGGTGGCGGTGGCTCGGAAGTGGGTTGAAGTGGGGAAGTAAGAGAGAGGGGGGAGAGGGAGGGAGACGGAAAGGGAGGAGGATGAGGCGTCGAGACAGACAGATGAAGAGAGGGAGAGAGAGCGAGGGAGAGAGAGCGAGGGAGAGAGAGGCGGATGACAATTACCCTTTTGACTCCCGTCCAGCAGCAGTTGTCAATCAGCGTCCCGCTCTGGGAAATCAACCAGCCCGTCATTGGCCACTCTCACCCACATCCCGCCTCTCCGGGCTGCACGATTGGCCACGGTGACCCGTCTGTCAGGGAGATGTGGGAACACCAGAGCCTCGGGCTGCCTGGGGAATAAATGGCCCTGATACTGTGTGTGAATGTGTTGTTTGGGGGGGGAGACAAAGGGCTTTTTAAAAAAAAATGTTTTATGTGAGACGAGGATATAAGGGAAGTGAAACGGGAATGTGGTGGAGGAGGAACAGGACACAGAGGATGGATGTTGACGGGCGTCGGAGTGAACGATCGGTGAGGGAGGGAGGGAGGAGATGTATGATGAACAAGGGAAGACGGAACAGAAGTGTGAGTCAGGGATGAGGTTGTAGATGTGTGTGTGTGTGTGTGTGTGTGGGGGGGGGGGGGGAGGGAGGGGGGGAGAGACAGAGAGAGAGAGAGAGAGGGATAGAGAGAGGAGGAGGAGGGAGGGGTGTGTTGTTACGCTGCAGGTACATGCACATGGATAATTAATGACAACATTTGTGTAAACATTTGTTTATGATATCATCGCCATCATAATTCAGAGACCATTGTTTTCTGCTCCACTTAGCTGCTCCCCTCCCTCCCCTCCCCCACTCCCCTCCCTTCCTCTCTATATATATATACCATATACTATACACTATATAGTGTCTGCACTGCACAGTCACATTCTGGGGCCACAATCGAGGAGCCCTGACACAACAAAGGACCAACGACACGTGGGTTTAATGAGGAGAAGTTTGGGTCGCAGCGTTTTGACAGTTCACCTCACATCTCACACGTCTTTCCACAGTTTCCATATGTAACATCTCCGTTTGTGTCCTGGAAATGACTCATATGTGTTAGCGGTGTATTTCAGGAGGAGCTGGGTGGTTATTGTGCTCGTGTAGGTTTTTCAAACTGGACGCCGGAGTGTGAAGAGAAGTGAAATTAACCGTGGTCGGCTCATTAGTGGGTTTTATACCAGACTGACGAATGTGCTTCCGCCATTGTTCCGTTGATATACAGGTCACGCACCTACGGATGCACACAGTTGTTCGTACACTATGTGTAAGTATGCACAAGCCTTCCCACACTGCCACGATCGCACACCCCATCGCCAACCCCCCGGTGTGTGCAGGGTTCACAGTAACACTGTGTGTGTGTCTCTGAGGGGGCTGAGAGGACTCTGGGAGTCTAAATAAAGCTACGTGTGCTTGGCTAATGAAACACAGCGTATTCCCCGCAGTCCCATCAAGAAAAATGGGCTTTTATCAGAAGCACATCTAGGTCTGCATCACATCCAACACCCCCCCACCCCCCCACCCCATAACTCTCACATAACAACAGCGTGGTTGTGTCACGTCACGTATACACATATATCACTAATCTAATATGGTCCCACGTCCCAACTTGTGTAGTGGTAACGTGATGCGTTTGCTCAGAGGAAAGACTTGATGTTTTTCTTCAGGTTGTCTCTTCCTTCACCTTCTTTCATCTCTCCGTCGGCTGTCTTTGGCAGATGTGTGAGTCATGGTGGGAGGCCGAGGCGGTGGGAGGCCTTGAAGTCAAAATCCCCTGCGTGTGTGTGTGTGTGTGTGTGTTCACTGTTTGTCCAGGGATCCGTTAGTTCGTTATTAGCACACTGTGATCCACATCTGGACGCCGGAAAACATCTCCAGGCGCAGACGCTCCTGTAGTCCTGCAACTATGTCTGATGTCTCCGTCTGAATGATCTCTTGTCTGTGTCACATCCATAGCAACACACGACTCGTTGGTTTAATACCGTTTCTTTGGTTTTAACTTCCGGTTTTACGTCCATATTTGACTGTTGTTGCATGAGGACATTCAAAGATGAGGTATGAAATTTCTCATATTCAGGATGACAGGAGCTAATTTCATACAACATTCCGATGGGTCTACTGTGTTGTTGAGAGAGGAGAGAGGGAAAAAACTATGATGAGCCAAAAAAGTATCTCACAACACGTCGGTCCTGGAGGCTGAAGAGCAGCGGTGCAGTAGAGACAGGCTCAGTAAACCTGTAGCCTGGCCTGATGAATCTGGACACACAGATGATAGAATTTGATGCCATCAGTATGAATCCATTGTCCCGACCAGCCTAGCGTGGACAGTCCAGATTGGTGGTGGTGTAATTGTGCGGGGAAATGATTTCTTGGCGAGCCCGGGTCTCGTTAATACCAATTAGACACCGTTTGAATGCAACAGCCAGTCTGAGTATCGCTGCGGCCCGCGTCGCATCCCCTTTACGACCACGAATTACCGTCTTCCAGTGGCTACCTCCGGCGTGATGATGCACCATGTCGCAAAGCGAAAGTATTTGCAAATTGTTTCATGCACGTGACAATGAGTTGAGTGGCCTCCGCAGTCACAGGATCCGAATCCAGCAGAACAGTCTGGGATGTGGTTCATGGGAATTGGCACCATGATCGTGCATCTGACAAATTGGCCAAACCTTTGTGTGTGTGTGTGTGTGTGTGTGTGTGTGTGTGTGTGTGTGTGTGTGTGAGAGGAAGATGTCATACTTCTGGTTTAAAATAAACAGTGCTGTTGACTTTGCTTTAACTCAGGTTTCCTTTCAGTGTTTTGTGGGAGAAATGTCTGAAATGATTGTGGTTGTCAAATGTATCTATCTATCTATCTATCTATCTATCTATCTATCTATCTATCTATCTATCTATCTATCTATCTATCTATCTATCTATCTATCTATCTATCTATATATATAATTAACATATTTTGTTGCACATAACGCGCATGAAGCAAGATGGAGCTTCTGCTTATCTTCTTAGTTTTTAAACTAAAACTATGTTCTTGTTGCATGACTTAAAAACAAGTATTTAAAGAACGTTGTTTACGTCCACCTCTTCGTCATTTAATCTGTTTCCACCAAGAGACTCTGCACCCATCTGCAAGTTTTCTGTTCACTGTTTACTGTGTGTGTGTGTGTGTGTGTGTGTGTGTGTGTGTGTGTGTGTTTCCCTGCGGGGATCATTAAAGTTTTCCCGATTCCGATGTTCT